>PPOB02000001.1:7672-39001 GCA_003708405.2 Candidozyma heveicola
AAAATGTCACTATTCTTCTCAATTTTTTTTTTTTTTTTTTTTTTTGGTTGTAGATCAAATGGTCGTCCGTAGAATATTGCTCAATGCAATAATGTGGATAAGTTGGAGGACATCCCTTCGAATGTCTACCGACACTTGGGCGTAGCTGACCAGCCAAGTCGATCAAGTGACGAATGCAAGTTTTCAATTGGTTATCTTAAATCGTTTGCTTGATGGGATTAAGAAGCAATTCATAAGAAGCATTTAACCACCCCGGGCTTTGGTGGGCAATTAGATGGTCTGAACCTTCAAGTCTCACCTTGTATAACTAGACCCCTACGAATGATATCAAGGCGGCGGAGAGTTTCCTTGCATTTTAGCTTCTCTGATTTCTCGAATAGCCTGTGAGAGAACTCCCTTCTTTTTTGGAATTCCCGCCTCTCCGCCTCCACAGCGTCATACTGTGCTACATTTGCAACCATTCTGATCGGACCATAAGACGGAGCAGTTCTATGCATTGGGTTTCGTCAAAACGTGAAGTTTGATAAACCCGGGGAATTTGATAGCCATGGGCCTTTGCATGTTGTAATTGTTAAACAAATCACTGTTCCCCACGTGTGTTGAGAGTTTAGTGTCTGTGGTTATCAATCAACATCCAAAGACAAGCTAGCAGAACGACGGCCTCCACAGTGATACAGATACTTCTCCCGAGTCACTCCATCCTCCGCTATCTAATCCTCAATCCACTTGCAATATTTGCTGCTTTCTTTTCCTCAGAAAGACTCCTTAACGCACCATTTCTTATGACCACCCACATTTTTGATTCACTGCAATAAACGATGCCATACCCACAGCAGCAATCACAACAATACTCGCATCCATCTGCCTGCAATGCAAGATCACGGTGGACGTGACTGATCTTCATTGTTACTTTGGCCCATGGCATTGTGATTCGCAATTCCTCACCATATCAGCACCAACACCTAAAATGTAATAATAGAGAGAATCCACGAACCGATGAACGAAAACAGAAATAGATATTAATCCAAAAACACCGTTAGATAAAACATAGAAGTAAGAGAAAATTACCACAAGATCCACTCCCCATGAGCGCAGCTCTTCAGGGAAGAGCAGAACTGCAAACCAATGCCAGTCAATCTAAAGACCCTGGAGGACGCAGAAGGCTATTTCCTATAGTATTCAGCAGATTTGATCTTTTTCCAAAAGCGCCCCACGCCGCAATCCGCTGGAAGTCAAAAACCAAAAAATAAACACCTCCCCTGAGGATCCCTCCGACTCCCCCACAGAAAACCTTATCTATAAAGCGTGCATCTGTCAGGCTGTCAAGCGACAATGCAACCATTTCCACACGTGCACGCCAACGTGCCTCGTCCACACCACAACAACTACAGCTGTAATTCTCCTTTTCTTCCTCTTTATTCTTTTTCGATTGCGACTCTCAATCCCACATCGTGACTTCCCTGTTTTGCTGAACCTGCGCACAGTTATTTCTATACCACTCCCAACAACTACCCCGAGCTACACCTTCTGAGCTAAATGGGAGAAAATACCGAAGGCGCCGCTTCAGAGCCCTTATCTGTTGATAATCTCAGTAAGAAGAACGAAATGGACAGTGCTATCGATGATGTTGATGAGGACGTCGAGCTCGATGATCGCAGTTCTATCAGCTCAGGGAAACTCGCCCGCCTGGACTCGCTGGTGTCGTTTATCGACTTGTCGAAGCTCTTGATCATGCCGGATTTCGATTTCGGCACGGGCCTTGACCAGGTCAGCGGGTCTACTAAGAAACGCTTCAAGGATATGAAGGACAAGACCAAACAGACGTTCAAGAAGTTCACGCCCGACGGCAAGGTCAACAGGAAGTTCACGCCGCAGGAGTTGGCCAAGTTCCAGGAGTCGCTCCACAGGAGATTGACCAATTTTGATGCGAGGGTTCACGAAAGCTTGCAGAGTTCGTTGACCGAGAAGTGCTTCTATGCTGCAGCTGTGGCTTTAGTGGCTACCGCTGGGTTCATCATTGGCAAGTACCCGAAATACTTCCCGGTGTTCCACACGGTGCTTTTTTGCTCGCTCATGCCAATCCGCTTCTACACCTACTTCAAGTTGTCCTTCCAGTACTATCTCGCAGACTTATGCTACTATGTGAACCTTCTCGTGATACTCTTCATCTGGGCATTTCCACAGAGCGAGTCGCTTTTCATCTCGTGCTTCTCGTTGACACTCGGCACGCTTTGCTTTGCTGTGATTACGTGGCGTAACTCGCTTGTGTTGCACTCCATCGAAAAGACCACCAGCTCTTTCATCCACATAATGCCGCCCGTGACAATGTTTGTCTTGGTGCACGAGCTTCCTGAAGACTATATCGCCCAAAGATACCCCGGAATTGCCAATATTGAAAAATGGAACTTTGCCAACGGCCTTGTGTGGACTTCCATCTACTACACGATCTGGCAGATGTGCTACCACTACTTCATTACAGTGCGTAAACGGTCGCAAATCGCTAAAGGTAAGGTCACTTCCTTCACGTACCTCAAGCACAAGAATGGTGATAGTGTCTTGGGCCGTTTTGTCAATAGCCTTCCCTACACATGGATGCAAATCGCCGCCTTCACCTTGATCCAGTTTGGCTACCAGATGCTCTCCATGCTTCCGTGCCCGATTTGGTTCAAATACAAGCACGCGTGTGGCGGGTTCGTTGCATTTATATTTATTTGGTCAGCCTACAACGGCGCCACATATTACATTGAGGTGTTTGGCAAGCGTTTCGAGAAAGAGGTGAACCGTCTAAAGTCTGAGATCATGGAGTTGCAGCAACGGGTTGAGCGCCAGGAGCTGCTGCGGCTGACTCCACAGATCTCCCCCCAAACGGCTTCCAACATTCCCAGCACGGAGAACATTGCCGAGTTCAGTCTTCTGGATAAGAAAGATACATAATTGTACTAATAGATACCTTGCAACCTAGGGCCCTGGGCGCTGTGTGCACACCAACTACACTTTTCGTGAGGAACAAAAAATTTCCACTACATCAAGCTACTATCCATGTTCAGGACTTCGGTGGCCCGCCTAGGGCTAGAAAAAGCCCCATCCAGGCTCTTCTCGACCTCCATAATGAGCTTGCAAAAAGCCAGCCCAAACGATTACCTCAACAAGTTCTACAGCCCTGAGATGCTACAGAGTCTCAAAATCACAGAGTCCTTAGTGGATCCACAGACATATCTTGAGATGAAGAAATCGGGAAAAGGCGAACGTTCTAAGGTGGCTCCAGATGCAAGCAAACTTTTCACCGAATCGGACCCCAAGTACGACGAGCCCATCATGTACCCCAACCAAGGTGTGGGAATGACTCCATATGCCAATATCCCCAGAGAGGCCAACCCAGACACGTCAGACTTGAAGTTGCGTTTCCAGCTCGACGAGAAGAAGAAGCTGAGCCCCCAGCAGAATTTCCGTGCCGCCCGGATAGAGAAAGTGGCTCTTCTAACCGGCTTCAACAAGGACTACATTCGTCGTTTGCACGTTGTCAATGTCCTCATCAAAAGAGTGTCTTTGCAGACGCTGAAGGGTAAGATTCCCAACTTCTACGCCATGACCATTGTCGGCGACAAAAACGGTATGGTCGGTATGGGCGAGGGTAAGTCCAGACAAGGTGTGAAGACCGCTTTGGAAAAGGGTTTTTTCAACGCCGTCAAGAACCTCCAGCCAATTGCTCGTTACGAGGACAGAACGATTATCGGTGAGATTGACTACAAGTTCCACGCTGTCAAGTTGTCGTTGAAGTCTGCACCTGCTGGTTTCGGTCTCAGAGTGAACCCAGTGCTTTTCGAGGTGTGTGAGGCCGCTGGCATCAAGGATCTCAGTGGTAAGATCACCAGATCCAGAAACAAGATGAACACGGTCAAGGGCTTTTTCGAAGCTTTGACCAAGGAGAGACCCATTGAGGAGTTGGCAGCCGGAAGAGGTAAGAAGATTGTTGACTTGAGAAAGGTCTACTACTCGGCGTAATGGCATATAAGAATTCATGTAAATACGAGGATATTGTAGGAGGGGAGTTGGTTGTGGTCGGTAGCGAAGGTTGTTCGGGCTCATGCTACTGTAATGGCTGCGAAAGACCCACTAGCATTCACCAGAAGAGACCAGCATTCACCAGAAGAGACCAGCATTCACCAGTTATTATTTGTCTACGACTAGCGGTTAGAGTTTTGAGCAAAATTGAGAAATACTGGTTTTAATGCCTTTGAACTTCGATTACTGGCTTAGTAGACTTGGGCAGGTAAAGCCCTGTGGGTTCATCAAGGCCATTAAACCAGCACCCACATCAACT
Organism: Candidozyma heveicola; assembly: GCA_003708405.2. NCBI lineage: Eukaryota > Fungi > Ascomycota > Pichiomycetes > Serinales > Metschnikowiaceae > Candidozyma > Candidozyma heveicola. The sequence continues at coordinate 11,994 of PPOB02000001.1, forward strand.
ACCAGTGAACCGTCTGGCCGAATGTATCTGATGGTTCTTATAAGTTCTTTCTTTTCTAAAGTGATTCATCATCCTTGCAACTTCACGGCAGCCACAACGATACACCCTTGGCATTGACAAACAGTGCCCACCTGATTGGCCCGTCACAACCACCCCTCGAGCCGAAAACCAATCATTTCAAACAAAACAAAACGAAAACCCTCCCCAAAAACAAATCTTCAAAAAACACCCCGCCATCGCCCATCATCCTCGGTGGTACCATTCACAGGCAACGATTCGCACCCATATAATCTAACTCATTGACCACCTCCACGTCTTAGAACCCACACTATGGTCGCCGACACTGCGTACTACGACTTGTTGGGGCTACCCCCTACTGCCACAGCGCTTGATATCAAAAAAGCATACAGAAAAGCGGCGATTCGTTTGCACCCAGATAAGAACCCAGATGACCCTGGGGCAGCAGAGAGGTTCCAGGAAGTGGGAGAAGCATACCAGGTTTTGCTGGACGACCGGTTGAGAGTGAAGTACGACAAGTACGGAAAGCAGGAGCTGATTCCCCAGGAGGGCTTCGAGGACCCGCTGGAGTTCTTCACGATGGTCTTTGGAGGAGAGGCGTTCAAGGACTGGATTGGCGAGTTGAGCTTGTTGCAGGAGCTAGAGAAGTCTGCCGAGCTCCATGGCTTTGCTGACGAGGAGAAGGAGAAGCAGGCGTCGGAGGGAGCTGCTGGAGAGGCGATGTCAGAAGTCAATGACAGAACAGCCAAGTTGTTCCTTGAGCACGAGAACTCGGCATTGACCGTGGAGGAGCGGGAGAAGAAGCACAAGGAGGAGGAAGAGAAGCGCCGCAAAGAGGAGCTAGAGAAGTTCGAGGAGGAGTGCAGCGTCAAGAGAGCCGAAATGAGAGGTGAACTCTCCAAGAAATTGCAAGATAGACTCTCTTTGTTCACAGAGACCGACATGGCCGACGATGTGGCTGAGTCGTTTAGACAGAAGCTCAAGTACGAGGCCGAATCGCTCAAGATGGAGTCGTTCGGCTTGCAGATCTTGCACACCCTTGGGTCCATTTACAAGACAAAGTCCAAGATATTTTTGAAGAAGCAGACGATTTTTGGCAGCATTGGCGGCCTCTGGTGGTCTGTCAAGGAAAAAAGCAGTGTGTTCAGAGATACGTTCAAGACGGTTTCCACGGCGTTGGAGGCCCAGCTGACCTTTGAGGAGTTTGCCAAAATGCAAGAAGACAACGAGTATCACGCCAAGAAGGAGGCCGAGGCTGCCTCCACTACCGCCGAGGAGAAGGAGAAGGTCCGCAAGGAGAGAGAGGATTTGGAAGAGAAGCTTCAGCTGCTCCAGAAGGAGAAAGAGGAGGCCGGCACTGTTGCAAAGTCCAAGGAGGAAGAGAAGGTTCCAACGAAGCACACGCCCGAGGAGATTGCGGAGATGCAAAACTACGTTGTGGGCAAGGTTTTGGCGTTGGCCTGGGCAGGCTCCAAGTTGGAGATCCAGGGCACTGCCGGTGGTGTGTGTGACAGTATTCTCTATGATGAAGAGGTGCCGCTAGAGAAGAGGGTGGCAAGGGCCAAGGCACTCAGCATCATCGGTGAAGTCTTCAGCGGCATGACCAGAACAGAGCTTGAGGACGAGGAGGCCCGGATGTTCGAGGAACTCGTTGCCCAGGCTTCCCAGAAGAGAAAGAAGAAGAAGACTGATGACGGAGCTAAAGCTGAGGCAGGTTCCAAAACCGAGCAGGCCACCAAATAGAAGCGAGGACGATTGAATTCGGGCGGCTTTTTCCGACTGTCGGTTGGTCCAAAGTAGCATGGCCCCCACTTGTGTGGCTCCAAGGTGCGAAATTACTTATCGCCTAAATCTACCACATCATTTCACCACTACATGGAATACTTGACACATTTACCGAAGGACCACCCTGAGACGGCCACCACACCCAAGTATCCCGATTTGACGTGGACAGATCCCGTCTCTTTTTGGGACTTCCATGTCTACTACGACGATGCATCTCGTGATGAGGCTAATGCTCTCAAGAACAAGATCTTGGAGGATTTCCCCCAAGAGGCCGCTGAGGGCAGTATTATAGTAAAGCAATTGAAGGAGGAAAAGGCCATTGGACCCCACTACGACTTATTTTGGGAGGTGGATGTGGCCAGAGTGGACATTTTCGGCAAGATCCTCAGCTGGTTTGTTCAGCACCACGGCTCCTTATCAGTGTTGATACACCCACAAACGGGCTTTGATCTCTTGGACCACACACACCATGCTCTCTGGTTGGGCGAGAAGAAACAATTAAAATCATTTATTTTCCCCGATCATCCGACCGGGGTCCCGCAGTTTGGCGTGCCCCACAAGCCACGGCCTGCGGGCTCTAGCTAGTTTGGTTCTCCTTCTTGAACTGGTCCAATCTGGACTGGTGCTCCTGGATGAAGCGAATGACCTTCTTTCTGTTGTCACGCAACACGTCGTTGTTGGCGATGTCGATTCCATCTAGCTTCAAAAGCTCCTTCAACAACATCTCCTGAATGTAATTATAAGTGTTATCCCTCTTCTCAGGACTCAATTGGCTGTAGTTTTCGATGTACTCGTCTATCTGAGCCACGTAGGTCTCCTCGACGTTGTCCAAGATGGTCTGGATTTGGCCGTTGGCGATCTGGGCCTTACTCTTCTTCTTCTTTGGCTTTTTGGGCTCTTCAGGCGCAGGCGAGCCGGCTAAAAGCTTTCCCGCTATCAAAGCCGCCAAAAAAGTCGTCAAAACAACCGTGGTTGTGGCTGGAGTGACTCTCAAATTGGAAAAGTCGTCAAGAAGCTCATGTCTGCTGGTGGACGCTATGTCGTTGAAATACGACAGCCACGATGACCGGCTGGCGTAGCCAGGAATGTGCTCCTCCAAGTACTCAATGCACTTGGATAAGGTGTTGGAAAAACCGCCATTGTCGGTGGTCAAAATGTCATAGATATTGCTCATGGTTACTGGATGGTTTTGAAGCAGATGAATCCCGCACCCTAGAAATGGTGCGGTGCCGAGCAACACCAGAGGAGTATGTACAGGAGCCAGGCTGAATGGTTGCAAATTACTGGATTGAACCACCCTGGTTTCGGGTGAATTAGATAAATAGCTCGCCACTGACAGTCCGGGGCTTGGCAAGGATGTCGGGCTTTTTGGCCTTGATTGGCGGAGGTTTTTTCGCAGGCTTAGGCGGGGGCACCTTGGCCTTTGGTTTCTCTGCTTCTGCGTATTTAGGCTCGTTCTCTGTTTTTGGCTCAAACTTAGCTGGCGCCAGGCCATTCTCTAGAGACGCCGCCTTGGGCAATCTTCTCTTGGGGCCCTTGGATCTCGTTTTAGTCACATGCGAAATCTGCGTCGTTGCAGGGTCAGTCCAGGCCTTTTTGATGCTGGTCTTGGCTGGCTGGAATTCAACTAACGACGTCGTGGAAGCACTAGCAGGGCCCCTGCGCAAGGATGGCTCGGTGCTGGAGCGAAGTATGCCTGATAATTCGGAATGGAAGTTTTTGGGCGCCGCTTTCTCCTGCTTCATGGTGGAAAATTTCTGCAAAGCCTCTGGCTTGGGGGCTGCTTTCAAAGCTGAAGGTTTGGTGGGTTTGAGAGCGTGCAAGGCGCCAATGGCCTCAGCTTCGTCGCTTTTCTCAACGGCGGGCTTGGCTGGTTTGGCCGGTTTGATTGGCGGCTGCTTCTTGGTAGCGAGCTTTTCTAGCTGGCCCTTGAGCAAGTCCTTCTGATCGTTGTCAAAGTCTTTCTTGATCGGTTTGGCAGGGGCAGCATGCTTGGAGGGAGAAAGCTTCAGAATCTGGTCCTTGAGTTCCTGTGAGTCCTTGGCTTCGTAAGCCTTGGAGGAGAGTTTTGCCGGTTTTGGAGGTGCTGCCTTGACCGGAGGTTTCTCGGGTTTGGATGGCTCCAGTTTAGCGAGCGTCACCAGTTTAGCGAGTGTCTTTGGCTCGGGCTTATTGAAGGTCTTGGGCTCTGGTTTGAGTCCCCTTGGCTCAGTCTTGAAAGCTGGCTCGGGCTTGGAGGATCCAAAGGAGGACGTCGTGGAAACAGAACGTGGTCTGGGCGCCTCGGGCTTCTGGAGCGGTTTCTTCACCTCACTTGGCTTTTCTTCAAGCTGCGACGGCTTCAGTGGTTTGGTTGGTTTGGCGGGTTTCACGGGCTTTGCTGGTTTACCCAAGGGATCTTCATCTGAATCCTCAGCAGCCCAAAGTGCCTGCTTTTTTGGAGGCGCTCTGGCGGCTCTGGTAGGCAATTCCATTTCTGAGTCGTCCGAAATTCGCCGGCTGTGGCGATTGTTCCTGGCTCTAACGGGCAAGTCCACCTCTGAATCTTCAGACATTTGGCGATTGTGGTGGTTTCTGCAGGTCCTAGCGGACGGCTCCAGATCTGCCGATATCTGGCGCTGAAGATGGCTCTTAAAACCTCTATTGGGCAAAACCACCTCCTTATCTGATGCTTCGTCCTCGTCTTCCTCGGCAATCCACGAATTGTCCTCGTGCGCTTTAACTCTGGCTTTCCACTTTGGCACCTCTTCTTCATCGGACTCTGCTCTCCACACATTATTGCGGTCCTCCAAGTTCAAAACTCGGGCTTGTCTTCTGGCTTCTTTTTTGCTGATTTTCTTCGTCTTGGGCTCCTTTTCTTTCGAATCTCTGGATTCGTCCGAAAAGCTGTCTTGCTCTCCTACTCCCCGGCGTCGGATACGGCGCTCCATATCAGAGAACGAGCCCTTCATCTCGGTAAAAGAGCCCTTTTTCTTGAGCTCACTAAGCGAGCTTCTCATCTCCGTCAACGATGTCTTCTTCTTCAAATCGCTCAAAGATCCCTTCACGTTCATATCGGAGATCAGTCCACGCATATCTGAGAACGAGCCCTTCATCGACTTCATGAGCCCGGGCCGTTCGCCCTTGGGCGTCCTGGGGCTGCCTAAACTCTCTTCCGAATCAACAGAAACGAAAGACTTCAAAGAAGACGTTTTGCGGGCCACAGGGCGCCTGAGCCCGAAATCAAGATCCATGTCTTCGTGGTCCTCGCTGAGTCTGCTCAGCAGGCTGTTCCTAGTGGGAAGGTCAATTTCCATGTCCTTGTTGGCAGCACGACGGGACTGCCTTCTGTTCGTCCGAGGACGGTAGGGAAGCTGGTACCCTTCGTCATCAAACTCGTCATCAGATGCATACTCCAGAGAGTCTCGGGACCGTTCTCTGTTCTTCCACTTTTCCTGGAACTTTGTCCGGGCACTGGCGGTTCTGTTGAAAACCAACTCCTTGATGTCGTGACTAGCCGAGGAAGCCCTGGAACTCAAAGAGGGCCGTTTGGGCCTGTCTTCACTAAGACCATCGATGTCACGTTCCAACTGCCACTGTCTTTTCTGGTCGTCCATCAAGCGCTCCTGGGAAAGTTTGTCCAAAGTCTGCAAAAACTCGTCGACTTTCTTATTTTCAGAAGAAATATCGCTCATTGTGAGAGGACACCTCAGATATGTGTCCGAAGTATGGAGAAGTCCTACCACTCTGCGCGCAAAGTGAAGGAAGCTTGGCTAAAAAACAGCCATGGCTAGAATCAACTTTGTTTCCTTGATTTCCCGGGACGACAAGCCCTTGTACATCCAGCTGTTCGATGTGGGCGAGAATTTGGGCAAGGACGATGCCAATCGCTTTTTGAAGTACAACTTTCTCTCCCATATGGCACTAGACGTGTTTCTGCTGCCCATGTCGTTGAATCTCCGGGAACAGCAGCAGCCGCAGAACCACGATGGCATTTTGCTTTTATTTATTCAGGATGAGGTTATGGTCTACGGAATGGAAACCAACAACGGCTTGAAGATCGTGGTTGGCGTGGGAGAGGGCGAGCCTTTGATGGTGGGCTTGAAAGAGGTGTTTTCCCGCTTGTACAAGGTGTACTTGCGACAGGTGTGCAATCCGTTTTCGGACCTAGAGAAGGGAGATGATGTGTTGCAGACGAAGCGGTTTGACAATGGGGTGAAGGAGATCGTGGAGGGGTTCAAGTGAGACCACATTCCATGACCAGGACTCCATAACCACGACTCCATAACCATTTCCAAAACCAGGATTCCATGACCATTTCCAAAACCCTTCCAAAACCACGCCAATGGCTATACGGCCTGGGGCATCTGGAGACCTGCAAGGCGCTGTATAGCAGGATGACAGGCTCATCGGCATAATGAATGCACAAATGAACGAATGAACGTAGAGCAAATAATCGTAGAGCGAATTCGGAAAGCAAATGGGGAGCAACGGAATGCAGGTTAACGGAAAGCCCAAACCGTCCAAACGCTGCCAGGCTGCAACTTCCCTTTGATGAAATAGATAACGATGCAGGCTGTCTCGGGATGCCGGCACTTTTGGTGATGTTTCAGCCGTTCGGGCCGTGGCCTAAAACCACTGTTTTCAGGGCCACATTTTCCGGAGTCTTTCCACTTTCCGGGCACTTTTCACTCTGTCAGAGGCTTTCACAAGCTCGAAATGAAGATTCCAGCAAATGCAAAGATGATGCAAAACGTATGGAGATTTCTGGGCCTAAAGTGCAATATGCAAAAGTGTGTTCGGCTGCAGAGCTCTTTTCGGCCCGGGGTCTAAATGTTCATTGTCATTGGCCAAACTTGTGCGAGAGTCATGAGAGAGTATAGGTGCATGTGGAGATCAGCGGTTTTGGGAGGAAAAACGGAATTGGTGGATTATGTGGAATTTGTGATTAACTGGTTGGTTGGCTGGATGGCTTGGCCAAATTTGTTGGCTGCGAAATTCGGTCCGAGTGGCACGAAGTGTCTAAAGCGTAGTGTATTTAGAGATATCTGGGCTTTTAGGGATTTGGCTGACCAAAGCGGAAGTGCCTTAATTTCGCTGGCACCAGCTGGGTTCAACTGGCTTGCTGCTGAGTGTTGTTCAATTTATCGTGTCTACATGTGGTTAAGTGAAGAGTATTGACTAGGACGTCGATTGACTAAGGCACTTGGGATGTAGGACGTCAGTTTTACAGAAGCAATATTGTAGTGCTTCAGACTCGTAAGCCTCTTGAAACGTCTTTCTGTAAGCAGACCAACAGCTTTAGAATTTTGATCTGGCTACTACTCCTGGCAAAGGCGGTTTAAAGCTATCAAGAATGATCAGATCTGTTCTGTGACGATTGCTTGTGAAAACAAATGCTCATAAGGGCAGAGCACCAAGTCATTTGTCACAAAAAGCTGTCAAACCCCTTGATTGACTCCACAGAGCACTGGATTCAAACACGATGAGGATCGCCAGGTCGGAATTTTAGATTTTACGGAGCATAGCCGTTTCTTTGAAGCTCCCACCCTCATTCGATTAAGCATCCGAACCATCCATTTCACTTATCGAATTCCTTATGAGTTCGCAATAAGAAAGGAACGCAGGGGAATTTGCTTCACTCGGATGGAGAGTACCAAGACGGGGCTGAGCGTAAGCACATCTCTAGGAGCAGTTCCTATCTAATTGCCAACAAGACCTTTAAAATTTCTAGGTCTCAGAATCAAATCTAGGCTTTCCCATACTCTCCAGGCTCCTCACCACCCTGAAGCCGCTGCTTGACGCAATTCAGATCTCTTGTACTTTCCAAACTCATATTGGCGCCCCAGAGCATACACCTCCATTTTACTCGCCAAATGACCTAATTAATAGCCTTGACAACTGCCATACTCTGAGATCGCTCCTTAGTTGCCGTGAAGTCTCAGTAGATGCCAAAAGACCCTCTATGAAAACAACCATGACAATGGACGAAACATCGAGGATTTCTCCTTCACGATCTCTTTCCGCCTTGACTCTCAGATCTGTGGTACTCTCACCTATATCAAATAGCACACATTCCAATACCTCACTTGAGCACCACATTGGCGCCTCTCAAACTAAGATACTCCTGGTCAACGCCAGGTGGCATGTGCTTGATCACCTCCTGGTAAATTTCAACATTGTGAAACCGCAAAGCGTTCGCTGGACTCTTGTACTTGCCTTCAAGCCCCGTGATATCACAGTAGTGTTTCTGCGGCTTCAAGCTGGGTGGAGCAACGACCGACGTCCACGTGGGCGTGTCGATTCCAAGTTTCTTGCTCTGGAGATAGCGGATTTCGTCTGCGATCAACTGCTTGGATGTCTTGTAACGCTTGGTGGCACGGGACTTTGTAGACTGCTGTTTGAAGGAGTGCTCTTTGGTTGTCACATACAGGAGCTGCTGTGCCTCGGAATTGTCGCTTGGTGTTTGCAGGCCCAGCTCGCTCATGGTGTTGGAGGTGAGTTGTTGAAGTGGTGATAATTCGCACAATAGTTGGACCCAGTACTATGATGGCTAAGAAAATGTCAAGAAAGTGTAAAGCAGGATACGCTTTAGATTGGGATTTCAAGTGACTTTTTATTAACTGTAAAGAGCATGATTCATCTCAAGAGGTTGAATTAGGGTATTTTTGGATTAGGAATTGTGAGTGAAAAGTACGAGTCCACTAGTAACGTCTGCTGAGTGAAGAGGATAAAAAGATCCACCGGTACCGGATCTTCGATCTCATCTTTCTCTTTAAGCACGTTTCAATAGACCCAAAAGCTATCCCATTGTGCCAACCTGTGAATTCCACGGCCACGTAAGGATCCTACTCCACCTAGCAGCACCACATCTTCTCTAGAACTATTAACAACACTTTTGCACCTCATGGACATGCCCAGAGTTGAGTGCCTCGTCCAATTTATCGTGTGGATCAATCTGGATGACCTTGTCCGGATTGAGGATTGCTCTTGGGTCCAAGGAATACTTTAAATGTCTCATCAAATCCACAGCGTTTTTACCCAACTCGGCCTCCAAGTAGGCTCTCTTTCCCACTCCCACTCCGTGCTCTCCAGTACACGTACCTTCATATTTGATAGCACGGTCCACCATCCGATCAACGTACTTCTTGCACTCCATGTAGTCTGGAGTGTTGTAGAGAATCAAAAAGTGACAATTTCCGTCGCCAACATGGCCCATGACGGAGAATTTGCCCTTGAAGATGGAATTAGTCAAATCCTCGTTTGTTTCGTCAACCACTTGGGCGAGTTTAGAAACAGGTACGGCAACGTCAGTGGTCCACACATTAACGTCGTTGGGGTCATCTAAAACCTTGGCGCCGTAGTCAACCGTCAGCCAAAGCCCCAGGCGCCTGGCGGTCCAAAGCACGCCGTTCTCCTCTTTGTTCTGGGACCGCTCAAACTGAATAACGTTATTTTCTTTGCTGATTTTATCCACCACCTCAAGCTGCTCATTCACTGTGTTGGTAGAAACACCGCCGACTTTAACAAGCAAGGTAGGTTTCTCCAAGAACTTCTTTTCCAGGGCTCCTGCTGCGTTCACAAAAGACGTGGTGGTCTCGTTCAACAACTCCAACGCATTGACTTGGATGCCAGACTTGTTGATGATGCTCTGTGCTGTGGCCGCTGCGTCCCTGGTTGTGGGAAAAGAAGCAATACACACGAGCTCCTCCTTGGGTCTGGGCTGGAGCTTCACTGTGATTTCCGTGATAATGCCGAGGGTGCCTTCCGAGCCGATGAATATATGGGTCAAGTCGTAGCCAGCACTGGACTTTTTGGGTCTTTGGCGGGTTTTCACGATGGTTCCATCCGCAAGCACGACGGTCAAGTTCACCACATTCTCCTTCATTGTGCCATACTTGTAGGCATTGGTTCCACTGGCAGAAGTTCCCACCATTCCGGCAATAGCCGCCCCCATTCCCGGATCGGGCCCGAACATCAAGTGTTTTCCGTCCTCCCGATCAAGTAAGTAATCGTCTAGGTCCTGCCATCCCACGCCCGGCTGAACCACCACATCTTGATCGTCAGGGTGGAACTCCAAGATTTCGTTGAGGTTTCCAAAAGCGAGAGAAACCGAGTTTGGTCCTCGTGTGTGCATGTTCTGGCCCTCCAAGGACGTCAAGCCCGAATTGGCTAACACCGGTACTCGGTACTTGTGGGCGATTTTCATGATTTTCGAAACCTCCTCCGTCAGCGACGGGAAAATCACAATACTGGGTCTTTGCGAGTCTGGATCAGGCGGATGGTGGGTGCTGTACGACGAATCGTTGTGTGCCACAAGAACTGCCTTATCGTATGTGACATTCTTCTTTCCCACAATGGCCGTTATCTCCTTGAGAGCGGCAGTAAACTCGTCATCGGAGGCGTATTTCGGCGGTTCCACGGAGTTAAGCGGCGTTGTGGACGCCAGCAAGTCCTGGATCGACACTGGCGACTTCTTGCTTTCTCTTCCAGTAAAGTAGCCTCCAGCAGCAAGGCCGCTGGTGAAGAGAAGGGCACCTGCTGCCCATTGTAGCGACTGTTTCTGCACGGGTTTAGTGGAAAAAGGCCGAAAAAAGGTTCGATTCCCTCGAAGTACTCGAGAAAACATGGTGGTTGGAAATTGGTGATTCCGACCCATTTAAGTATGCAGCCACAGTCCGAGCCGATACTACGCAGTGCGCTACCCAAGGCAGTATTTAGCGCTGGTGCTTTGGAATTTTATTTTTTTTATTTCATGGGTTTGGTTTTGCTTGTAATTGGTGGGTTAGTGGGTTTTTGAAAAAAATGACCCAGTGTTGGTTCAATGCTCTGCCATCTCGGGCTGATCTTACCCCGGAATTCTGCGCTTGCGAAATAAATGCATGAATGGTGACAGATTCCACGAATTGGCGGGTATACTTTCCGCGTTGCAGAGTTGATGAATCAGGTCGATGATGGATTTTGGAATAAAGTGAAAATGTAAGTAAGAGACCAAGGCGTGGTCTTTAGTTGTGCTAAGTGTTTGAGGGTATCAGGCAAAACAGGCGTTTGAGTTATGTAAGCGTTTATCATGAAAAGCAACTTTGGATCTTGGAAAGGAGACAATCGTAGCGAAAACAAATCGAAAAATCTGCTAAGAGAATCCACAGTGTATTTGGCATTCTGGAATGGCTTAATATTGCCTGTCCCTGGCTTTATGGCTGCGAAAAGCGCCCCATTTTCCTCCCGAATACTTTGATGACCTTCTCTATAGTGAAGAAAGCTTCGTATTAGGGTTTTGTACAATTTGTCAGTAGAGAAGCTGGGCAATTCAGGGTCTTTCTTCACTAAGGGTCTGGTCACTGCAATAAGGTCCACTTGACTACGTGATTGAGAGAACCAGACCCTAACGCAATAGGATATTGTCTGAAAACTGCCACCCTATATTTGAAGTCAAGTTTATCGGGATTTGTTCTTCTTTTCGTCTTTTTCGAGGAAGCACTTCATGTATTGTTCTGACTGGAAATGTCAAGCGGAGGTCTCCATGGCTCTATCGCTGCGAAAAGTATCGGGAGTCACCAAAACAATCGCTAGATGCGCATATTACCCAAAACTTTCAAATGTCTAAAGGCGTTAGTGTGTTCAAGTGGCTCAACAAACGCCGTTTCAGTGTCTCTTGAAAACATTACTGTTACACTGTGTCTACATTGAAGAGTGCCCACGCCCAAGTGCCTCATTACCCGAGGTTTGAAAATTTATATAACAGACCCAAAAATTTTCTCTCCTTCCAAAACTCCCAGACCTACAATAAATTAGAAAATCCACCAACCACATCAAACACTTTCATCGCACCCCGGATTTTGCAGCCATCAAACCGCTTATTTTGATATTCCTGCACACAATGCCCAACCAGAGAACACCTAACTCACCTTCCACTCCCTAAATGAACACCAAGCAGCAAAACCTAGTATTTAAAATCAACAACTCACCAGTCCACCACGCCCCTTCCCCTCCCAGACGGCCCTGGAGCCCCAAACACCAGCCGCTGCCAGTAGATAAGATCACGTGCGATACCTCATATCACGTGCACGGGCCTAATTTTCCAGCCCATCATATCTACTTCATTCCTAACCAAAGCTCATCCACCCCATCTTTTCCATGAGCCCCCACGCTATTCCCAACGGGACCAGGCTGCCTGCTCTGGCTTCCGAGGCCTCGGCTTCGTCCACCCACGTCATCCAGGCCAGCCCTTTTGGTGCCGCTTTGGACCCTCATTTATTGAGAAACACCGCCTACACTTCCCCTGCTACTATCGTTAGCCAGACCGTGTATGCCTTGGCCAGCACGATTTTCTCGTACGAGACTGTGGGCGCCGCCAACTTGGTCGATGCTCATTTGCAGCTTTGGGCCCAGCATTTCAAAAGACAAAATGCTGTTGGTGTGGTTCCTCCATTCCATAGATTCGAGCCCAGAGCCGGCTCTGCCAACGCTATTTTGGGCTATGCTGCCAGCAACGTCTCCCTGAACGGTCCACATACGGCCGTTTTGGGCGCCAACGCTTTGCCATACATGCAGCCCACTTTGGCGGTGGCTGCAAAATTGCCCTTGAGTTTGAATGTGTCAGCTATTGACTTCGATGCGGCCACCAACTCTTTGATCTCGAACTACACTACGCCTTTGGCTGTTGCTCGTAACCTTGGCTTCCCTGTCGTGGGACCTGTTGATGCCCGCTCGGCGTTGGAGTTGCAATACTCCACTGTGCTTTCTCACCTTTTGGCTGCGATTCTTAAGGGTCCAGCTTTGCACGTTTCCGACGGCCCCGAGTTCGCCCGTGTTTTCGCCAAATTCGACGATATCTTGTCTGTGGCCGATATCGGCCGTTTGTACCAGCAGTTGACCTCGTCGTTGCCTCAGGGTGAACTTCCCTTGGATGCCGCTGTGTCTGCTGCCTTTGAGATTTTCAACAAGGTCGCCAACACGAGCTTGAAGCCATTCGAATACGAGGGCCACGCTAATCCCGAGACCGTTTTTGTTGTTTTTGGTGCCACCGAGGCTTCTGAGCTTTCCGGCGTCATTTCCAAGGCTGCCACTTCCTCGCCTGTTGGTTTGGTCAAGGTGAGAGTGCCATTCCCCTTCAACCAGGAGCAGTTTGTCGCTTCCGTGCCCTCCTCGGCCCGTAAGGTGGTTGTTGTTTCTGGTGAGACCGGCTCCAACTTGAAGGCTGATGTCTCTGCTGCTTTGTTCTTTGGAGGCCGTTTCGGCTCCGTTGCGGTGGATGAGTTCGTTTACCCAGGCAACTTCGTCTGGGCGCCTATTCCAACTTTGAAGGTGATTTCTGAATACGCTTCCGTGGACCCTGCTGTTGTTTTGGCTTCTCTGCCTGCGACTCTTCCAGCCAACATCACCGCCAACACTTCTCCTGAAGGTTCCTATGTCTTCTGGGCCCGTGACAACAGTGACATCGTGGAGACTTCTTCCAAGTTGGCGCTTTCGTTGTCTTTGGACGATTCCAAGAACGTTTCTTTCAGAAACAAATTCGACACCTCTGTTGCTGGCGGAATTGCTCAGGCTCAGGTCGTCAGTGCTTCTAAGAAAAACGCTGCCTCTGCTTCAGTGGACTCTGCCGATGTGGTGTTGATTGAGGATGTGTCCATTTTGTCCCACTACGACGTTTTGGCTACAGCTAAGCCCGGCGCCAAAATCGTCTTGGCCAACCACAAAAAGATCACCAACTCCGTCGAACAAGACTTTGTGGAGAAGTTGCCGCTCGACTTCAAGCGTACTTTGGCCAAATCCCGCTCTTCTTTGACTGTTATTGACTTCTCTTTGATCGAGGAGTTGGACGCTGTCAGCGACTCCACTAAGGGCTTCTCTGCCGATTTCTTGACCCAGGTGGCTTTCTGGAGAGCTGCCTTGCCCGAGTTGGATGGCTTCATTGTCAACAAATTGTTGCAGGCTAACGGCAACGACTTTGAGCTTTTGGCTGCTGTTTTGGACAAATTTGTGGCCACTGTTGACGAGAAGAAAGCTTTGGTTCCTGTCGAGATTCCTGAGGAGTGGGTCGACCTCGAGGAGGTTGTTCCTGAGGCACAAGTTGAAACCGAGAAGGTTGACGAGGAGGCCGAAAAGGAGGACCACAATGGTGACACCAAGTCCGAAAAGGAAGCTGAAGAGGAAGAGCCCCAGCCCTTGCCATTCTTCCCCACCGAATCCTCGTTTTTCCCTAACCCTAGAGCCGTGGAGACCGGTGCTGAGGACAGTTTCCACAAGGGCCAGCTGGACGCTGCTGTCAAGCTTGCTTTCCCTGAAGCCTACGGTGTGAAGAAGGATTTGAGACCTGATCTTCCAGTGAAGAACTTTGTGGTGAAGGTCCAGGAAAACAAGAGATTGACGCCTTCTGAGTACTCCAGAAACATCTTCCACATTGAGTTCGACACCACCGGTACTGGTTTGAAGTATGAGATTGGTGAGGCTTTGGGTATCCACGGTAGAAACAACGCCGACCAGGTCGAGGCTTTCTTGGAGTTTTACGGTGTTGATGGTGACTCCTTGGTGGAGTTGACCAACAAGGAAGACAGCTCTGTCTTGGAGATCAGATCAGCCAGACAGGCTTTGGCTGAAAATGTCGACTTTTTGGGTAAGCCACCCAAGCGTTTCTACGAATCTTTGGCTCCGTTTGCCAAGGACGAAAAGGAAAAGGCCGCTTTGGAGAACTTGGCCAGTGGTGCTGGTGCCGAGGAGTTGAAGAAGAGACAAGACGTTGACTTCTCCTCTTATGTTGATATTCTTGAGGAATTCAAATCTGCCAGACCCGCCTTTGAGGAATTGGTCAAGATCATTGCTCCTTTGAAGAGAAGAGAGTACTCCATTGCTTCGTCCCAGAGAATGCACCCCAACTCCGTCCACCTTTTGATTGTTGTGGTGGACTGGGTTGACAGCAAGGGCAGAACTCGTTACGGTCACTGTTCGAAGTACTTGAGTGACCTTAGAATCGGCGATGAGTTGGTTGTCAGTGTGAAGCCTTCGGTTATGAAGTTGCCTAAGTTGCCTGAACAGCCTATTGTCATGTCTGGTTTGGGTACTGGTTTGGCTCCTTTCAAGGCCTTTATCGAGGAGAAGATCTGGCAGCAGCAGCAGGGCAATAAGATTGGTGAGATCTACTTGTACATGGGCTCCAGACACAAGAAGGAGGAGTATCTTTACGGTGAACTTTGGGAAGCGTACAAGGAAGCTGGCATTCTTACTCATATTGGTGCTGCCTTCTCTCGTGACCAGCCTGAGAAGATTTACATTCAAGACAAGATCCGGAGCTCGATCGAGGAGTTGACTGATGCCATTGTCAACAAGGAGGGCTCTTTCTACCTTTGTGGTCCCACCTGGCCAGTTCCAGACATCACTGCTTGTTTGGAGGATATTGTGCAAAATGGTGCCAGAAAGGCCGGACAGGAGATTAAGGACGTGGCTAAGGTTGTGGAGGATATGAAGGAGGACGGCCGTTACATCTTGGAGGTGTACTAGACTATTTATTAGATTGCGGTGTATTCAACATACGTGTGATTGAGCGTTGAAGTAGTTTGGCTTGACAGTAGAGGTAATGGGCGTTATGGTCATTACTTTCTCTTCTGTGGAAATCTTATTCACATGGGTGCTTGGTTTTAGTTTTTGACTCTTTTCGAGTATAAAACTGGCGCTTCATTTGGTCTCTCATATTGAATCCTTATCAAAGAGGATTTCAAAACTAACCCAATAACTGATGAATACCTTCAATAACTAAGACAGCAATTAGAATACTCAGAGTTGAGCATATCGAATTCCTTGGGCGTTTATTTGCATGGTGTTTCTTTTTGTGTTGTTCATTTCTTTTTGCTTCGTCAATTGAACTCAGCCATTTTACTTTTTCGATTCACACAAACAATTGTTTGATCAGCTTCTCTGCAAATAATACCCACTGCTAATACTCTGTTCATAAGTTACTAAATCATCATGTCTGCCACTACACAAAAAATCATGTTCATAGTTGTTAAAGCTCTAAAGAAGGAATTAAATAAAAGTCAGAATTAAATCAAAGTAGCAATACCCACGCCGCCACGGCCATCAAAGAAATCGACTTTCCAGAAGCAGCACCCTGCCAGGTTGAAATGCTGGGGTTGGAGTGATCAGTCACATAAGTCTGGAAAGACACCGTAGTGGTGCATTCGTCACCAGAGCAGCAATTGTCACCAGAGCAGCTTGGAGCTGAAGAAACGCTGGCCTTCTCTGTGGTTTCTCCAGCCTTGACAGAGGAAGAGATTGTAGTAGTTGGTGTCTCGGTAACGTCTGGCTGGGGCTCTGAATAAGATTCAGGCTTCTCTGGAGAAGCACTTCCTTCGGTGTGGGTGTGGGTGATATGGGTGGTTTTCTCGGTAGTTTGGTCTTCGGGAGTTTCGGAGGGTTCAGAGGCTTGAGTGGTTCGTGGTTCCTCTGGAGATTCTGGGGTCGATTTGACATGGGAAGTCTCCTCTGGAGTCTCTGTGGTTTCCTCTGGAGTCTCTGTAGTTTCACTAGGATTCTCTGTAGTCTCAGCTGGGGTCTCTGTAGTCTCAGCTGGGGTCTCTGGGGTTTCTGGGGTAGCTTCAGCGGGAGTGGTCTCTGTAGTCTTTGGCTCCTCGGTGGTTTCCTCTGTCTTTGGTGTTTTAGAGGTCTTCGTCTTGGTTTTGGATTCTGGGGTCTCGGGCTCAGTAGGGGAAGAGGCCTCTGGGGTGTTTTCAGGAATTGAAGCCTCTGGAGTGTTCTCGGTGGTTTTCTCGGCTGGCGTTTCTGTGGCTGCTGGAGTGGTCTCTGCTGGAGTGGTCTCTGCTGGAGTGGTCTCTGCTGGAGTGGTTTCCTGAACTGGCTCGGATTCGACTGGGGTGGATTCGGTAGTAGTCGCCAGAGGAGTCTTGCTTGTTCTCTTCGTCACCAAAGTTGAGGGAGTTTCAGACTCTCTAGTCTTTTCTGAACTGGTCTTCTCCGACTTGGTCTTCTTTGAAGTGGTCTTCTCAGACGTAGTCTTTTCTGAAATTGTCTTCTCTGAAGTCGTCTTTGAAGTGTTCTCAGAAGTAGTCTCTGGAGCAGTCTCTGGAGTAGTCTCTGGAGTGGCTTCTGTAGAATCGGTCAGACAAGACTCGGTCACCACAATGGTGGTAACTCCACCCTCACACTCGTTGCATGGAATAGTCAGAGTGATTGTCACTGGAGGAGGTGTGGAGGTCGAAGGAACTGGCTCAACGGAAGTGGAGGTTTCCGATGGGGCCAGAGACGATGAAACTTCTGAAGGCTCGACCGAGGAAGAAGACTCTGGAGATGACGTTTCTGGGGCCACCGATGAAGGCTCTGGAACAGAAGAAGGCTCTGGAACCGAAGAGGTTTCAGGGGTCGAGGAGCTCTCAGGAACAGAGGAGGTCTCTGGAACTGAAGATGCCTCTGGAGTTGAGGAGGTCTTCACCTCGGAAGAAGACTCTGGCTCAGAAGACGATGTCTCTGGCTCAGAAGACGATGTCTCTGGAGCGGAAGAAGTTTCTGGGACTCCCTCAGATGGGGATGAAGAAGTCTCTGGTGTAGGCTCTGAAGTGGTCTCTGAAGTCGAAGTCTCTGAAGTCGAAGTCTCTGAAGTCGAAGTCTCTGTTGTGGAGGTCTCTGTTGTGGAGGTCTCTGGAGTCGAGGTCTCTGGAGTCGAGCTTTCCGAAGTGGAAGTCTGAGAAGACGTCTCCTCGCTTGTGGTCTCTGAAGAGGTTTGCTCGGAAGTTGTTTCTGTAGAGCTGGTCGTAGTAACCTCTTCACTGCTGAAAGAGGCAGTTGAAAGGGTTGTCTCCACGTCTGGAATGGCCTCGGAAGGCGTTTCAGATGTTGTCTCAGTCGTCTCAGTTGTCTCGGAAGTCGTCTCAGTTGTCTCGGAAGTCGTCTCAGTTGTCTTGGAAGTAGTCTCAGAGGTGGTCTCAGAGGTGGTCTCAGAAGTCGTCTCGGTAGACTCAGTGCTAGTCTCTGGTTCCTCACATCTCTCGCATGGTAAGGTCACAGTATCAACAATTGGCTCGGGTTCAGTAGTGGTGTCACAGTCAGAATTCTCAGGCTCTGGAGTGGGTTCAGTCGTGGGTTCCTCCGTGGTTGGAGTCTCGGTTTCAGAAGTCACCTCGATGGAAGTCTCAGGCTGAGGTTCCTCAGTAGTTTCAGTGTCTGGGCAGTAGGTTGTTGTTGATTGTACAATAGTTGTCATTGTTACATAAATCACATCATCATCTTCAGTGTTTGTCTTGGTGCATCCGCCTTTGCAAGAAGTAACGGTCATAGTCAGCGTGACGTCTTGAACCTCCGTGACATATATGATAGCGTTCGCAACAGCTAAGAGTGGTATCAAGGAAAGCATAGCGAGTGAATGGTTTCTGACTTGGGATTGCCCAGATACTTATAGTTTCATGGGATCGTATCAACCTGTGTTTCTGAAACTCCACCGGTCCAATAAAAGTCAGTATTCGAATGGTTGCAAAAAATGCAAGGCACATCGTCAAACTGAGACGTCTGTGTGCACTCCCGACAGCTTCTCAAACACATTCTTTTGCAGCCACATGTCTCAAAGTGGCTGTATGTGCCGGTCGCTTATCATGAGACAAACCGTGCCAGGGAGAAAGTGTGTTTTATTTTTTATTACCGAGGTCCAGGCGGCTATGACGTTTTAAAGAAGTTTTACTTTGTGAAATCCAGTCTATTTTTGAAGTACATCCTCGGTCTCGATGAAAAGGATCGGTAAATCGACAGATCCAGCCAATTTTGAGCATTTTTTGGAGCAATCCGTCGTTGACCTTTGAAACATAGTTAGTTGATCTATGAGGTCTGGACAGCGGGTGGCGAGTTAGACCAAGGACTTCAAGGATCGCCAACAAAAAGTGTAGAAAGGTACCGAAAACGCCACGTAGAGAACTACTTGAATGTTTTACTCACTTATTGACCCGTAGATGCTTAACTCATAGTTTTAACGCTTTAAGCAATAGACAGTTTAAGTAATAGATGCTTTAACCTGTTGATGTAAAAAACATTCCCTTTTACGAGAAGAGAATGCGGTGCCACAGCCGCTCATGGCCATTTGAAACCTCCGATAAGAAGGCATATCCACTGAGAAGAATGATAATAAATGAGAGAATACTGAGAGTGGAGAAGGAAAATCAGATACGGATGCATCTGCTTCGGGCCCAAAATGGGTAAAGTTCATTCCCGTTGATGAGAACAAGGGAATGTTAAGGACTGGACCTTGAATCCACCGGAATGCCGGACTCAATCGGTTTCTCTTTTCTTGGAAAAACGTTCTCTAGGCGAAAGATTATAGGTTCATATTATTTAGTGGCTTTTTGGGCCCATATAGCAATATCTCACAAGCAACGTTTAATGTAGCAGACGAGCACACTGACCCTTGCCTACTTTATAGAAGAAATTTCTCCTATATTGTCTCTTTTAATGCACTCTTTTTCTTGAATGATACTTGGACGGCTGATATCTGGTCCAGGAATCAAAACATCTGTCTCAGGATGTTGACCATTGTTTAATATGGAAACAATACCTCGTAAGAGCGTGCCACTGAGAACAATATAACAAAACGTAATTAGTTTAGGAAGTGTCAAAACCGGTTGAGCGTCCACTTTCAGACATCGTGGCCAAGGCCAGAGACAGTAAAATGTTTGCAGGGCCCCCTTGGCACTATTGGACAATTTTTCAAGAACTCAAAATGGTTAGAATCAAATTCTAGATGACATGATGTTAGTTATCAGAATACATCCGAACTTTACTAAACAAGTAGACGGGCTTTACCGCTGCTTAGCTGCTACGGGATCATATCAACGATGAAAGGTGCTCTGAGAGACTGACTACGAATTATTGGTTATATTGAATCAATCAGTGGGACTTAACCGAAGACTGAAATTCTCCTTGAATGCCGTAATCCAATCCGTTCTTAGAGTAGCCAAGATGGGACCGTTTGGCTCAGGGACCTAATAAAAGCCTTCACCGTCGAAAGCTCTCAAAATCACGGTCCAATCAGGGAAAATTGGTTCTGGTTATTTTCCTTAAAAGCCTCAGATTCTGTTAGAGCTTGAAGGTTTATAAGTGGCCTCTTGAGTATTGATCTACTGAGAGACTCCCGTCTGTCTAAGACCCCAAAAGTAGAGCAATTCTTGGTCACCCTAGACCTCTTCAAATCCACTAGATTCTTCTCGTCAAACATCATTCAATCAAGAGACCATCACCTTCATACCACAGTCTTCAAATCTCAATTCTGTCAGGAGCTAGCAATATAAAACCAGTCTTCCACTGTACGATAATTTAAAAAGAAGCCCTGCTTTCACAATTTCATGGCAAGCAACACTCTCTTCAAATACTCTCGTCGCTTTCACTACATTTACGTAGTTTAGCCATGGGTGCTGGTCTAGGATTTTCCCGAATTCTCCTCCAAAAATCCACAGGCCTTTCGAAACCTCCAATCTCCAATTTCCAAGAATTCTCGGGATTTCAAACTCCGCTATCGGACAATAATAACCGCTACATTCACAGCCCCAACGCAACCTACGCAAGTTTACGCAACATAAACGCCTCATTCCATACGCAAGAACCAAAAACCAAAGCCATTGGCTCTCCAAAAGCAACCTTTTTTTGTCTCTCCTATTCATTCCAAAAAGATCAAGAAAGATCTAAAATAGTCAAGATTTGCATAGCTTCTTGTGCATCGCTGCGATAACGCATAGCTACTAATTCAAGCCTCCTATTAGTCATGTATAGTCCATTCCGTGTCGCTTCTTGGGACAACTCTCAATGTATGGAATTCGAACAAAGTGCTCTGTTTGTTTTGTTTTTGTTATCTAGCTCCGCCCGGAAAAACCCCCATTATTGATCGTTGTTTACAATTTCAGTCCATACACTTTTGTTATGGTGTTTTTTTGAATCCGCGTTTTTTTTTTTTCAATTGACCCGTTTGTACTTGCTTGTAGGTTGCAAAGTAAGGTCAATTTAGCCGGTTCACCCTGAATATCCTGAGCTCATTTTTTGGTGCACGGCGTTTGCCCAGGAATCTACACACGCTTTATGGGCTTCGCACGCCCCAGACTAATGCCGTTGCATGCAACAATGTCGCAAGAATCGCGCATAGTTTTGAGCCCCGGCGGCTGCGAAAATGGCTACAAATTATTCTTCTGATTGTGTATTAGAAGGGGGAAATTAAATTGTCCGAGTAAATTTTTGGTTGAATGCCTCGAAAAATCGAGCTACCTGCTCAATAAGGGCAAGGGAAATGGGGAAAACCGTAGGAAACCGTGAAAAGTGAAAGCCTTAAAAGGGCATGACACCGACGCCTGTCGGCGCTAATGCAAAGAAATGTGAAGTTTCAAACTTACAACAAGTAAGCGAGAGGAATGGCGGCCAAAGCGAGCAAGGAGCCCTTGGCAGCAGCAGCGGCACCCTCGAAGGTGGAGATGGCAGACTCAGTTGGAGCAACGCCAGCTGGGGTAGACACCAAGGTGGAGACACCAGCGACAGTAGACTCACCAGGAGCAGGAGCACCCTCAGTTGGAGCTGGCTCACCACCCTCAGTTGGGGCAGGAGCTGGAGCACCCTCAGATGGAGCAGGAGCTGGAGCACCCTCAGATGGAGCAGGAGCTGGAGCACCCTCAGATGGAGCAGGAGCTGGAGCACCCTCAGATGGAGCTGGAGCTGGAGCACCCTCGGATGGGGCGGGAGCTGGAGCACCCTCAGATGGAGCTGGAGCTGGGTTGGTCTCCTCAGCCTTGGTGGAAGTAGGAGCTGGAGCTGGAGCCTCACCCTCTGGAGTGGTGGTCACTGGGCACCAAGTAGTGTAGACAGTCTCAACACCCTTGACAGTCGTGGTGGATGGACCCCAGGTGGCTGGAGCGGTGGTCTCGTGGCACTTGTCGTCCTCGCAAGAGGTGACGGTGATCAAAGTGGTGTGAGTCTGAGTGGCGGTCTCAACTGGGCACCAGGTGGTGTAGACAGTCTCGATACCCTCAACGGTGGTGGTGGTAGGACCCCAGGTGGCTGGAGCAGTGGTCTCGTGGCACTTGTCGTCCTCGCAAGAGGTGACAGTAACGATGGTAGTGTGAGTGTTAGTCTCAGTGACAACTGGGCACCAGGTGGTGTAGATGGTGGTGGTACCATCAACAGTGGTGGTGGTTGGACCCCAGGTGGCAGGAGCAGTAGTCTCGTGGCACTTGTCGTCCTCGCAAGAGGTAACGGTGATGATAGTAGTACCAGTGTGGGTCTCGGTGGCAGTAGAAACGTCAGATGGAGCTGGGGTGGTGGAGGCAGCGTCAATGTCGACAACCTCAACGGTGACACCGGAGCCCTCACCGTCCTGGGCCTTGATAGAGGCAATAAGATCGTCCTTCTCATCTCTGGCCTGCAAGATCTGAGCGTTGAATCTTCTTCTCAAAGCAGCGGTGGAGTTGGAGGATGGAGACTCCTCGGCGTGAACGTGGAACAAGTCGGTGGCGTCCTTACCGTACAACTCCTTGGCAGGAACCTCAACGGTTCTACCAGCGTTCTCAATGTCGTTCCAGTACTTCTGGTCAGCCTGGACGTAGTAGGCGTCAACCTCGTAGTCGTCCTCAGCGTCGAATCTGAAAGTCACGGGAAGCTCCGATGGAATGGAGAATGGACAGTCGCCAGTGTCCAAGTCAACCTGAGCGACCTCCTCGCCATTGACACGGCAGGAGACATCCTTAGCGGCGGCAGCCGTAGCAATAGCGGCTGTGGTGATGAGCGAAGAGAACTTCATGATAAAGCGAATGTATGTTTTGGTGAAGAGAGGAAAAAGCCCCAAGGAAGGGGGAGGATGGCTGGTTTATATATTGGCGGAAGGAGAGGGAGGTGCCCGGGTTTGCAGCTATTCTTGCGGAGTGTATGTGGGTAGGTGCGCGTCTGCAGCTGCACGGGGAGAGGCTTGGCTGTGTGCTGCGGGCTGCAGGGGTGTCCTGTGTAGGTGCATTGTCGTGGTAGGAGGCCACCAGCTGCATGTCACCCTGCAGAGGCTGCGACATAGGGCTTTGGCAGGAGTGGCTAGGTTGCGTGAATATTCAAGCCTAGGTGGGCCGTTGAGAATTTGAACTGCTATGGAAATTCCAGCAGATTCCAGTATATGGGTTGATGTTGAAATTGCAGTTCTGGTGGCGACACCGGCCCCTCATGCCTGCTGCAAATCTATTGCTGGCTCAGGCAGGCACGGTGCGAAATGAAAACACAGACCTGGCATGGTTCAGATCAAGCCGTTCAAAAATAGCTTGTTGCAACCGCAACCAGCACAAGCCTCTGCCGAGCCTGAAAGAAAGAGAAAAGATAAGCATTGGGCTTGCTTTGGAACCATTGCGATTTTCACTGCCATGTGGGCCAATTGGATGCCATGGACGATCTGGCCGCTTGCGCCATTGGCAGGTGTTGTGAGTTGCTATAATTGACTCTTTTTGTTTGTATAGACCTGCTGATCTCGTAAACACCGGGCAGCCAAAGGGGCTTGATGAGGATTGTGAGATCAAGTGTCTGGCATTTTCCAGCAAATTCAGCCCCCACGCTTTCATGCTATTGGCTGCAACTCTTGGCAACCCCCACGACAATAACCACTGGTGTCAAATTTAGCGTGCTGCCAAAATACTCGGGGATTAATTTTTCTAAACGCTTGATTTTATGATTAATTTTTTACAACGCTCGATTCTATTACCTTGTACCTGAAGATCCATCCGTGGAGGTCCCAATGATTACCACTTTCACCGCCCGATAGGCGCCCTGCGGAAATGTCTTTCAAGATACCAGGGGCTTGATTTTTTCAGAGGCCTCTCTAATTTGGTAGTGGTGTTGCTCGATTTGTCCGGGCTTAGGGTGGAACTCCGCTCTCTACTGTGTATCGGCCACTCACCATCTCGGACCTGATTGCCCCGAGGATCTGTTTGGCAGCAATAGTCGTCAGATGTTTAGGGGCCGCTTGATGTTTGTATTTTTAGAAAGCGTCTTAAGGTTCAATTACGGGCAGTTCTGGGTGCTCCGAGAAGGAGGCAATGTCCATAATGCTCGGCGCATGTTGCTTTCTTTCTTCTTTGAACTTGAGGACCCTTGGCACCCACTCAATTGAGGGCCGGGTGTTTCTGTTTGTCTGATTCCGATTGTTATGGACCCTTTAATGCCCCCGAATCCAAAACCCCTTGCTCCTCAATTCCCCGTCCATTCAATCCCTGGCCATTGAATACCCCTGTCGTGCTTACGAGACGGTTTTGATTCCAGCCTGCCCCGAATCGGCTCAATTTGTTTTTTTCCCTTTTCTATATTTTGCACTCTACTATCCGACATTGCTTTCTTTCGGCAAAACTGCATTGGCAGCCGACCCAAACACTCGTCGGTCGATATAGCACTTTCTACGTTTATGAGAACCTGCGTTTGCTGGTATCTTTTCTTGACCATCTCCGTCTCTATTCCGGCCCTGGAGGTATTCTTTCAGTTATTTTTTCAGCCCGTACAGCCTTCTATTATTGCTTAGTCCTCTTCTGTTGCGCTCGAGAGCCAACATCAAGCAAACGATCCCCCGACCTCGGGTCCACTTTCCAAATGCATTCCAACGATTGACTCTTTCGTTTTTAGCATAGTTGATTACTAAAAGGGAGTTTCCTGCAATTGAGGGTTGTTGAAGATCGGTGGGGTTGGTAGCAAGCCTAGAACCCTGGCGCAAGAGACGGCTTTCCGTGCTGTTTCGAGATGAATTCTTCTGAATTAAGCTCTGCTATTTATTTTGGCTTGGCTCATAATCGAAATTGTCGTCTGCGCTACATCTGAATTGAAGCTTCAGGAGACGTATCGGGCCATTGTGAAGTTTAAAGTGAATTTCCAGCCTCGGGCGGGCGCTATTAGCCTTTACGAGGCCCCATGTTTTGATTTAGCCTAGCTAAGCGGCTCGTATTGACACGGCGGCCGGTTTTCGAAAAAACGGAGTTTCTCTGGACTTTCCATAACTTTCCGAGCCGCTAACTCGCTGCTTTTTTGTGCTGAGGCGCTCAAAATTTGCAGGGAGCATGCTGTGTACACAAACAATCTTTCAAAAACATAAAAACCACCAAAATCCAAGGTTCATTCAAGCTCCATGACATATACAGCCTACGGTACTTCCACCTAATATAAGGCATTGTGGCCGAGTGGTTAAGGCGATGCACTCGAACTTTTCGAGCTATGCATTGGGCTCTGCCCGCGCAGGTTCGAATCCTGCTGATGTCGTTATTTTTTTGCATTTATTTCAAAGCTAAGACTCATTCAACTTCGCCAGAGCCGCAAGGGGCTTTTGGGCTAGGCCCAGCACTGAGCCTGGCGTTTACGTTTCTCAGTGCAGCGTAGTACAACTACTGTTGATGTACCGCGGCAGCGCAGGCAGCCGAATCACAATTACTTCCCAAAACGAATTAAATGGCCTGCCGCCTGAATTAAGCAAATCAAGCAGAAACCATAAAAATGTCGTCTGCGTCACGGTTGATGTTGGTTCATTTTCGTGTTGTGCGCCGCATTCAGAGCCACCGCGTCTGGTTATAGAGAATGCCAGGGCTCATCGTGCAGTGCGCTGACAGAATGGATTGGAAAGACGTTGGTGAAAAACGGAAAGAGAACAAGTGAAGATAAATAGAAAAAATCGGAAATGGCAGAAATGGCGAAACTAGCGGAACTGGAAGTGAGAAGAATCGACGAAAGAAATTGCGAGAAATGATCAGCTCTCGGGGCTGAGAAGTCTAGTTGCATTCGCGCCGGAGTGATGCAATTCTTGGATGGCTGCAAACGCGAGAGTGGTTTTTTCCACCCATTCCAACATGGAAAAATGGGACACGGAGGAACAAACGGGATAAGAAAAACGGGAATTAGCGTGGATTGGGAAATGGTATTTACGAACCGCAGTGGCCATGAAAATGCATCGCCAGGCCCGTTTGTTTTGGCGAGGTGATCTCGATCCAGGCTTAGTGGACCCACCGTGAATACGAGGATGAGTCGGCCCACGGCGGTGGGAATGTGATTTTGGAAATGGCGAAATTCGCTGTTTTGGCCGTTGCCCTTTTTTTTTTTAGAAATGGCGCTGACTCTTATTTTACCTTTCGCTGTATCGGTGCTTAATTGCACCGTTGACCCTTTTCTGGGCCGCTGCAGTATTCTCCTATTGCGCCAGAAATTACTGGTCGGTGCTGACTTGGCACAAGAAGACACAGCCATAGTGAGTGCCGTTTCTTGGCTCTGGCAAAAATGAAGGTGACTCAGAGTTCTGTATTCGTTTTGTTTGAGTAGGCAACTGAAGTAACTCGGCACATTGGACCAGTGCCAGTTAGTCCATGGCTGCAAGTTCCTAATTCTTCGGAGCCATAAATAGCGATGGGCCAGTGGCCTGTTTGAATGGTAATTATAGTTTGCCATTTAGGCCCAAAATAGCCTAATGGCGTTCAGTCATCACCGTCCCCGGGCACCACCTACTTTTCCACCTAATTTTCTCGCCTGTTGAGTTTCCACCTACTTTTCTCACCTGTTGAGTTTCCACCTAATTTTCTCACCTGTTAAGTTCTCACCTGCTACCTGGACCAAATCATCCTTCCCTGGTCGATCTCGAAGACGTCTATCGACGATCAAACCTACAGCTCTTTCTTTTTTTTTAGAAAAAAAAAAAACAACGATCAAAACCCACTCAGCCCCATAGTATCAGCAAATCTGTTGCTACGATCTCACCACTTCGTCACTTTGTCCACATTCTTGCGTGCTGAAAGATCGACTGCCACCTTCACTTGCTTGGGCCTCCTGGCCGCAATACTACGACATTCGGCTGATCTACGGCACTCGGCTTTATCTGCCTGAGAATCGTGGCTAAGGCTGAAGATCGTTTCGCAGCCACTGAGGAAGAACCAAAGAGAAAGACACAGGGACGGATTGGGACAGTGGTTATAGAGCAGGTTTGACAACTCTGTGCTTTGAGATTCTCTGTTTTGTGATTTGCAGTAAACGGCTTTTCTGTCAAGCAGGCGTTATGCTGCTGATGTTTCAATGTGGCATTCAGTAGGGCTGGTAACACACCCGAGAACTCGTATCAATTCAAAATACAAACACAACAACTGACTCAAAACACGGATGCAAAACAAATACTAACTATCGAAAGATACAAAGATCGATGTTTCTCGTAACTGCTTCGTTTGTATCTGGTCCCGGCTTATTTCGCAGCCATCACCATTCTCCAAATACCA
>PPOB02000001.1:39101-262633 GCA_003708405.2 Candidozyma heveicola
TTTTTTTTTTTTTTTTTTTTTTTTTTTTTTTTTTTTTTTCTAACTGGCCCACGTCGATCTCTTTGTCTGGCCCCTAGGCTAACTCTCCGTGAGCCGCTGACAGGCTGTGTAGCTTCCATAGACAATGGTGATTGTTGAAGAATGCAGAACAAAGAAACCCTTTTTGTACAAAGGTCTGCTGCTGCATATTTGTAAACGCCCTAGACTCCCAATTACATATTTACCGACAAGTCTGATGTTGATCTGAATAGACGGTTGTGTGAAGCAAAAGCGGCCTGTATTTCAAATCAGCGTGTGTTTCCCATTCATTTGTTTCTAAGTACTGAGGAACTCAGGCATTACTTCATTGATCAGAGGCTGTGGGAAGTGGGATTCCTTGGCTTGCGGTTATGCAAAAGAAGCGAAGCGGTACCGTAATGGTTACTTGCCCTTTTTCTCCAAACCCCAAAATCAACGACATTCTGCTAGTTTCGCCAATGTTGTGGCAGTGCTGTTTTCGGCTCCATTGTCGGACTTCGTACGTTTCCTGTGGTGGTAGGGTACCCCCTAGGATCGTAAAGGCACGCATAAAGAGCAACAGGGATAACAATGGGTTTTGAGGTTTCATAATACGGTTTGCATTGCTGGAGCAAGTTGTTGGTCTCGGGATGCAACGGACTCTCCTACATTTTCTTTGATTGGTCTGGTTCGAATCTGCTCCCATCTTTATTCTATCTATCAAAAATTAGGAACATTGGAGTGCTTTTCTGCCTGAGAGACTTCTAAATAAATTTTAGTTTTGGCTGTTGGAAGGCTTTCATATTTCACTGTCTGTTCGATGTGGCAAGGTGTGCCCCTCTGTGCATAGATGTATCCTTTTCAAAGTACTGGTTTACGCCGAGCTGTGGATCCTTGTTCTAGATAAAATAATTGCTGAAACTTCAAATTCTGAAGGCTGTTGAAGTGTTCCTCATTCACTAGAATAGTCAGACTTTGGGGACTAGGTAGGATCACCAGCAATAGAAGAGGAATGGGACGAACCTACACGGTGGTTTTAAATCGATCAATTGAGTGAAATCGGTCATATTATTAAACTTTGAAGTTTCTGTTTCATGAGAGCCGTTCATGGCATTATAGAGACGGTCTTTTCCATACTTTAGCTTGTAAATACCTCAAGGGAATTCAAGGACCAAAAAGCAGTCCAAACATGTCCAAAATCGCTCCAGAGTGTCTGAAACTTTGTAAAACTTGATATATGTTCACATACTTCATCAAGTAGTCCAGATTGAGCAAAAATGTGACCCTTTTTCAGTATCTCTTAGTTTACTCACATTTTCCAGATTCTGTATCTAGGCATTGTGGCCGAGTGGTTAAGGCGATGCACTCGAACTTTTCGAGCTATGCATTGGGCTCTGCCCGCGCAGGTTCGAATCCTGCTGATGTCGTCATTTTTTTGCACTCATCGCGAATGTTATCTATGTCTCATCTATAACAATATAATAACAACATGCCCAAAGTTAAAAACAAAAAGATCCCCGAGGATTACGACAAGGTCAAGCCCACGATTGAAAAGCTCCAGCTCAAACTCAAGGACGCCGAGCGCAAAGTGCTCAAAACTGAAACCAAACAATCCTCTCTATGGCCCATACTCAAGCTCAATAACCAGATAAGCCGATATGTCTACAGCATGTACTACGAACGAAAGCTCATCTCCAAGGATCTTTACGATTACCTTCTTCGACAAAAGTACGTCGATGGCGACTTGATCGCCAAATGGAAAAAGCAGGGCTACGAGCGATTGTGCTGCGTCAATTGTATTATAGCGAAAGAAAAGAACCACGGCAGCACCTGTATCTGCCGAGTGCCACGGAGCCAGCTCAAGGAGGAACAACGGGAGTCCGAAGGCTGCCTCACTTGTGGATGCCAGGGATGCGCCAGCACTGACAAGGAGTAATATTACACAGATCAATAAAATCAAACATAGCGCCCGCCTGCGCTAGACCCAAGAAAATCAAACCAAACCAAACCAAAATTCCATCACATGCTCGTTACTCGTCATCTCCATCCACGTCTGTGGCGTCACTCGACGGCGCCTCTGCCTGCTTGTCGTCGTCGTCAGCACGCTTCAATTCGTTGATGAGATTGACCCGGCCCTCTCGTGAGGAGGCAGGGCTATCAAAAGCACGCATGAGCATGTCGTCATCATCGTACGAATTGAGCAATGCTCTGCCGGTGCCGAATGGAGAATGGTAGAACTCCTCAAGGTACGATGGAGACTGCCAGAGCTTGCGCACCAAGGTGCTGCCCAGCGGGGTCTTCAACGTCCGAAGAGGCGTCTTTATGGCGTTGATGGGAGTGCGAGCCGAGCCAGCGGTTCGAGGAGTGGATGTGCTTTGCATGGATGGCTGAAGTTGGGGAATGTGTGGGGGTGCCACTCTGTTGAGGGTAATGGAGGGGAGCTGCACACTTGAAGCAGAGCCAGTCTGCTGAAGGACAACGTTGGTAATAGCAGCGGGAGTAAGAGGCTCAAGAAGTGGTCCGGTTTCCATGGGATGGGCTGGCAGGAGCTCGAAGTTCAGGTTACAGCTGAAGCTGGATGTAAAGGTCATGTGCTTTTCTGCAAGTATGGGCTTGTCCTGATCCTGTTGAGCTCTGACCACTGGTGTCCTGAGGAGGTTATCCTCCAAGGGGGAATCTGCCGGAGGTTGTTCGGTTTTGAGCCTCTTTGCAGCCTGTTCATCGCTCTTCCCTCTGTCGTCCGCAGCAGTGGGAGACAGTGGAATCGATGCTGCAGAATTGCGGCGGCGGGCCATAGCCAATTGGTCCATCACCTCGTGGTATGAGCTCTTCTTGTTGTTCTTAGCCTTGAGGAAAAGATCTTCACACTCGGCCTTGATGCACCAGAAGTGACCCTTGCCATCCTTGGACTTCATGCCCTTGACAAAAGCCTTGTTAAGCGACAAATTATGGCGAATGGAGTTCTGCCATCCCACGTCCTCACGGCGGTAATACTTGAAGGTTTCTGAGATCCAGGTGTAAATCTGCGAAAGCGTGAGTTGCTTGGCTGGATGCGAAAGAATAGACATTCCAATGAGCGTGGCATAGGAATATGGTGGTTTTTCGTGGCTGTCGATGGAAAAACAACTGTCGGCAGCCTCTCTTCTGGACTTCTTGGGTCTCTGTTTCTTCTTGGGAGCAGGCTGAGCAGGCCCCTCGAAAACGCTCCCAAAAGAACCGCTAAAGGAGCCCTGTGCCTGTGGAATCGAGGTAGCGAAAGGTGGAGGGGGCGCCAAAGACGCGTTGCTGGTGTCTGACGTTGCTAACAGAGACAGCAGCAGATGATGGTCAAAAATGGGCGGTTGCGGTGGCTGGGGCGAAGAAAACGCCGGCAGCAAAAGGACGTTATTCATGGATAAGCCTTGTGAGTGGGAGTCTGGGCGGACTGGAGTTTCAAGTACAGTCTGGTTCCGTTTAAGGTGAACGGATCTAGGGGGTGTGGTTATTTTAGAAAGTGCTTTTGGAGTGTCGGTAAGCACGTTCACGCTTTGTTTGTGAAGAGGTCTTCTAGACATTTCAGGGACGAACTCTGAGTTGCTGTGGAAACTAATCGTGGGAACTGGTGTCGAAGGTTGGTGAGGTGTTCAGACGAAAGGACCAGGGGGACTGATCAGGAGGGGTGCTGGGTGGTAAAGACCTGGCGGTGAACGAAGGTTTTCAATCTTTACCGTTTTGGATGGAATACTGATAACGAATCTTTTCTAGATGCCTGGCACGATTGCTGGAAGTACGGAGGATATAAGGAAGCGAAGAGGAGGGCCGTTAGAAAAGAGCAAAACGCGGTCTGGGCTTGTGCGGCTTGGAAAAGCACGCGGCGTGCATACTGTGGACTTATCTGCAGTCTCTGTCTATCAATCCCTGCGCTGAAGCGCGGCGGATGGCAGCCAAAGCGCGGCCAGACAATCGGGGGCCATGCACGATAAAGCGCGTCGCACTGCACACAGTGAAGGGGATTGCAGCGAAAGAACTCCTCTGCGTTCAGCAACTTTGCAGCCACTAGGAGAAGATGCCCGGGAGCAAAGTTATAGAGGCTAATAAAGAAGAGGAAAAAAGCCTTATTGGTAGACATATTGTTTACTCTCGTACCTCGCTTTTGAATGAATGGTTGGATTATGCTGAATCGGGGTGAGATTGGCTGGATCAACAGATCGTGGAATGCTCTCGAGGCGGGCATTCTTTGTTCGTACAGATTGCTCTCTCGCAAAGGGGCGGTCTCGACCAATCACATTGGCTTTTTCCTTCCCGAACCGTGTCTCAGATAAGAGTTTTGCAGCCGCTTGTGGCGGGTGCCATGGAATGAGGAGTGAGGTCTTGACAAAGATTTGACAGACATTGAAAATGAGAATTTGCCTTTCTTGTCCTTTTGGATGCTCTTTTTGGAAGGGAAGGGGAAGTTTTTTAAAGCTAATTGTAGTGAATGGCCGGTGCTATATTTGTGAGCTTTTGCGATGTGGTTTTGTGATCTTTGCCCTTTTGTGGCGCATAGGATGCTTCGATTGCTGGGACAAACCGTGAATCTCCGTGTTATCCATCTCTTTCGAAGTTGTGCCGGACCTTAATACAAGAGCGGAAATGGAAGATTTGGAATTTGATGACAGCCAAACCCCATAAGGTGTTCTTGATAAAGGTGGAAGGATGGTGAGTCCCAGTGCATCTGTGTCTCGGATGCAATTTTCACTAAAACTTTGGTTTTGTTGGAGGAATTTATTCTCTCTGGCGTCCTCTTAATCGATAATCATTGAAAAAAAAAAATCCTATGCTGTTTAAATGTAGCTTCTACGTTGACAACAGCTTGATGTGTCTGATGGGACGGCCAACCCGGGGACTTGTAGTGCCACAGTTAGATCGGCAGCTCCTTGGATGACCGGTCGGAGACGGAATGCAAGTGAAGGACTCGCTGAAGCTCCACGACTTCCATTTGATCCCCGCGTAGAGGATTTTCTCTACATCGGTGTGGCATTCACATGTAAACCCCAATTGGTTTCAGTGATTTTCTGGGGGATCTTTGGTTGCAGATTATCCGACTTTCATTCAATGGAGGGTTTTTGGTCTTTCAAAACAGTGAATGCTGCTCAGCGGCAGAATTGTGAACGTGCTTCTCGTAGTAATTACCATTCCTCGCTAGCTCAAACAGCGAGACTTGAAATGCTTAACTCCGTGATCTCACTGCAGCCGTTTAGGTGTTGTATTTTTAGGGGTAATGTCTTTCAAAGAATCTTGCTGACGAATCAGTTATCTCATGCTTCGCCTAGCGTTTGAGGATTTACGACTTGGGTTCACCTAGATATATCTTCATTAAAGATCATGGGAGAAGCATTGCTTGTAATAAAATATCATCTTCTCTGTATGGCAAATGAATTGCAGCCAACCAACGAAAATAAATGCACAGCAAGGTAATTAATTCAATTGTTTTTTGCCAACGTATTGATTGATGGATAAGGACTTGTAATCTAGAAGGGTGCCGATGAGATGGCCGGGGCCTTTGATGACACTGTTACGCAAAAGTTAGCAAGAGCTATATCAAATTGAACAATAACTTAAAAAAAATGACTGGATAATATAGGCATTTGTGTGTTCGAGGTTTCTTCACCTGATGGCACAGCATTGAGGACAGTCTACATCGCTTGTCTATTTCTTTTGAAAACCTTTTAATCAATCTCTATTCAATTCTTCCCATGACAATCCAGCTTACTACCTATGAAAGCACCACCGGTGGCTTTTGAACCGTTCCTCCATGGGACACAGCGATTGCAGAGCTGTTGTATACTGTTCTCGAAAGTCTTCGAAAAAATCACAAAAAACTCTCTCCATCAGCTTTAATCTAGTGATATCCCCTTTTAGAGAAATTCATTTCATTTCTAAAGTCAGCTACATTCTCACTCCTCCCTGTGTTCTTCAGTTCTCGCTTTTCGCAGCCATATTGTTCAATACTACAAAATCACAACCCACCACCACAAATCCAATACACATTCAAATACTTCTAATTCACGCCAGACCCATCTTCATCCATTCAGCACCCCAAAAAGCCTAACCTCAAATTTTCCAAACCCCCAGAGCCCCCAAACACCACACCCACTCCTTCCACCCATTGCGCCTACATACAGCGAATTATCAACTCTCTTCACCTCCACCACTCTTCATATGGACGACATCACCAGGTCGCTTATCCGCTTTGTTGTGCGTGCTTTCCATTCAAGGCCATGCATTCTTGTGGCCGATGCCGTCATGCTACATTCGGTGCTTTCGGAGGATGATTTGATCCACCTTTTGGGCATTCCTCGTAAGGAACTCAGAGCCTACTGTGCTAGACTAGTGGAGGACCGTCTTCTCCTGACCCATGTGCAGAAGGAAGAGAACTACCAGCAGAGACTCGCCAACAGAACTTACTACTACATCCACATAACCGAGGCCATCGATGCCATCAAGTGGAAGGTGCACTCTATTGTGTCCACCATCAAGGAGGAGATGTCGTCTTTTGGTAATCCTCACGGATACTTGTGTCCCAGGTGCGGAAGAAAGGTGTCCCAGCTTGATGCCATTT
Source organism: Candidozyma heveicola (assembly GCA_003708405.2). Taxonomy (NCBI): domain Eukaryota; kingdom Fungi; phylum Ascomycota; class Pichiomycetes; order Serinales; family Metschnikowiaceae; genus Candidozyma; species Candidozyma heveicola. The sequence continues at coordinate 45,679 of PPOB02000001.1, forward strand.
CCTTGTTGAGTGACGATAAGTCGTCGTTTGTGTGTGACCAGTGTGGAGGAGTGTTAGTGGAAGACGACTCTTCCCTTAAAGCCAGCGTCAAGCAGGAAAGACTCGAGAAGCTCATGATCCAGATTGACCCAATAATCAGCTACTTGAAGAAAATTGACAACTCCAACATCGAAGATAACAACTTCGAGATGGCGCTCACCAAAGCCATTCCAGCACAGTCAGGCTCTGCTGCTTTGTACAACTTGTCTGGCCGTGGCTCGAGCAAGAAGGGCCAGATGTCACAGTCTCTTCAAAACGCTGCCTCCAAGGCCAACGCCACTTTACATGTTTCCATCACGGCGTCGGACGAAAACTACGAAAGAGAGCAGCAGGAGAAGGAGGAGAGAAGACAAAAGTTGGAGCAGAACGCCTTGCCTTCGTGGCACTCTGCGTCTACGGTTGGCCAGAAGGACTACAATGGTGAAGAGGAGGCCAAAACGGAGATCAAGGAGGAGCCTGAGGTCAAGACAGAAAACGGCACTGGAAGCGCTGGCGGCAGTGGTAGCGCTGGATCGGCTTCTCCTCCTGTTGAGGCCGCAGCAAATAAAGAGAAGGATGCTCAGGATGTGCTTGCAGCTTATTATGCTGATTTGGCGGAGAGAGAAGCGGAGGAGGATGAGGAAGAGGAAGACGACGACGAGTTTGACTTTGAGGATGTGTGATGAGCCGTTTTATGGATCGAGCCACACAGAACAGATTGATATAGGGCACTAGCGGTTGGCTCAAGAAGGCTTTAATTGGTATCCTTCAGGCTCGTTCACATCTCCATAGGCCACAAATTGTCCAGGCTACAAAATTGGCCTAACGGCCAAACAAAAGTTCAGTTAAAACGTCTAGACTCAAAAGACCCAGCAAAAGTCCATGATCTTCAACCAAACATCCATTGACTTTATCGCATCAAGAGCCTCACTCTCAGTGTGAGTAATAGAGGCATTTCGCAGCCGTAATGCCGCACTGACCCCATACAATATTCTCATGGCTAACGTTGACTGCGAACGAAAATTCTCCGATACCGGCCTTCTTTTACAATGGCATCCGACAAAAAGGTACGATAAAAGGAAAAATATTTGATGTTTTGACTAACCCCAGCAAGTCGACCCGCTCAAGTCTTTCATTGCAGGCGGCACTGCCGGTGCTGTCGAGGGTGTGGTTACCTACCCGTTTGAGTTCGCTAAGACCAGGCTACAGCTTACAAGCAAGTCTGCCACGGCATCTCGAAACCCATTGGTTTTGATTACCAATGTTGCCAAAACACAGGGTGTAGGTGCTTTGTACGTGGGCTGTCCTGCCTTCATTGTGGGAAATACTGCTAAGGCTTCGGTGCGTTTCCTTGGTTTTGACTCGATCAAAGCACTTTTAGCAGACAAAAACGGCAAGCTCTCCGGCCCAAGAGGCGTGCTTGCTGGTTTGGGAGCCGGATTGTTGGAATCAGTGGTAGCTGTTACTCCATTCGAGGCCATCAAGACAGCCTTGATTGACGATAAGCAGACAGCCAAGCCCAAGTACCAAAACGGGTTGCTTTCAGGAACAGTCAAGTTGGTCAAAGATTTGGGATTCAAGGGTATGTACGCTGGTGTTGTGCCTGTTTCCTTGAGACAGGGAGCCAACTCAGCTGTGCGTTTGGGATCCTACAACGCTATCAAGACCATGGTGCAGCAGGCGACCAACACCAAAGCCAACGAGCCCTTGTCATCTGCAGCCACGTTTGCAGTCGGCGCTATTGCAGGAACAGTGACAGTTTACACCACCATGCCTATCGACACAGTCAAGACAAGAATGCAGTCGTTGGACGCTGGCAAGCTCTACACGTCGACTTTGAACTGCTTCGCCAAAATCTTCAAGGACGAGGGCTTGCTCACTTTCTGGAAAGGAGCCACGCCGAGATTGGGTCGTTTGATGTTGAGCGGAGGCATTGTGTTCACAATCTACGAGAAGATGTTGGTGCTCATGAACTAAAACCCATAAATAGTAATTTATTAGCTGCCAAGCAGCGATGCATTAGTGGTATACCTTCGTAGATAAAGAATGGCTGTGGGAACGAGACCGGCTCGAGACGCCTCACTGAACAGATACACAAAATCACTCCTCAGTTTGGGCAGGCTCGGTGGTGGTGTTGACCTCAGTCAGGGCCTGCGGAGCCAAGATGCGTTTCTCCTTCTGTTTCACCTTGAAATAGTCGACGAGCGCCATGAGCACGACGAAAATGCCAAATGCTATGAGGCCATACGCAGCGTACGGCGTCTTGGTGTTCTCCAACTTGGAGAACTCCAGCTTGTTGAAGAGCGCCAGGTGGTACTCGTCCACCTTGCTGCCTGCTTTGATCGACAGCGACTTGGTGACGTCTATCATATTAGGGTCCTCAGGTTCGTAGCGAACCGGGATTTGGTCGGCCCGACCGAAGTTGGAAGGTATGCGGTCCCAGCCAAGCATGAGAATAATGATGCCCAATCCGGCTCTGGTGCCCTGCTTGGCGGCGTGGGATGTGTGGAGGAGATAGCAAAGAATGAACCCCACTAACTGGAATGCCACGGTGACAAGTGCATTCCACACAAAGTTGGCCAAGTTGCCCACCGGCAAGCCCTGGACAAACACCTCGTTGTCGTACATGGGGCTGATCATCGTGGTTTCCCAGTATTCGGGAGTGCTGTCGGCGGCCGCCTCGTCGTACGTGGGCGGGTGTTGTTCTTGAGTATTAAGGTCTGACTGGGTCTCTGGCTTGGCCATGAGGTTTCGGAACACGCCGTCGGTTCCCTGGCCCACAAAGCGGCCAGGCACATTGGCCTGGAGGCGGCCCGTGGTCAACCCGTTGTTGAGTCGCTGGTACGTCTGTTTGAAAGGGAAAATATAGTGTACCACGTTCATTAGTCTCTGAGAAGGCGACAAGTGCACCTGGTCCGGCTGCCGCTGCTCCTCTAAATCAGAAGAGCGAGAAGGCAGAGACTCAGTCTCCTGGAGATTTGCCGAGCTGCCTTCGGTGGCACTTGCCAGGAATAGCGGCGATTCCGGAGGCGTCGCAGCATCTTCGTACTCCGTGACCAGGTTGGATTCGAAGGTGTCCAGGCCCAAAGGACTCTTGTTTTGGTTTTCTTCTGCGTCCAGATCGGACTCCAGCTGCTCGATTTTGGCGTATTTTCCCAGGGGAGAAGGCACCATCGGTGATTTGTAAGAAGGCGGCAGTAGAAAGATGTTGATAATGCGCACAGCCTAGGCGTACGATACCTCGGAGGTAGGGAGCTGGCGGGAAAAAGAGGAAGACGATTTTTGGTTGCAATTAAATTGTTTTCTTGAAATTATGTTTGTTCTGGTGATCGGGGAATATGGGAAAATACGGGGCGCTCTGCTATTGGTGATTGTGCGGTAGTCTGCTTTGCTGGCCAAGGAGCAAGTGATGATACAGGGCGGAAGGGAGAAATTGCAGATGATGGGTTGGATGGAAAAAGGGAAAATGCGGTGAGCGAACAGCTCGACTTTTGTTGATCCTAATCTCTTTTTGTAGTTAGTCAACTATAGATATACTAAGCGTTTGTCCATACATTGCCCCTAGTATGTCACTGTGGAGCACCCACCTTGGAGTCCACACTCTTTAAACTAAGCTGCGCCATTTAAGTTTCTCTAGACCAATTGAAAAATATCATTGAAACGTAAAACACTTTTTCAGGCTGCTCACCTGGGCATATAATTGAGTAACTAAGGTGTTAGTTCGCAAAGCATCCGAGCCAGAGTATTCTATGAATCCTATGTGGCCTGGGGGATCTACCAATTCGAAGCAAACAAGACTCACATGGCATATCGAATGGCCTTCAGAATAAGCTTATCATCTACACATGACTTTCTGCTGCCAAGTCGTCACGTAGTGGCCTCGGGGACTCCTCAATTTTCAGTCATCTGAAAGCTATATTTCTGATCTCGGCCACTCAATCCCCTGGTAAACTGGTTCTTTTGACAGAGAAACTTTATTAGAGGATATATACTCCAATCTGGTAAGTCTTCTCACTATATTCGACTCCGAGGTGGAATAGATGTTATTAGAAACTGATGGCACTGAGCACACGAGAAGTTACTCAATACTCGTGTGACGAGATAGCGATACTACGGACAACGGCCAACAATAAGCGTTCACAAGATAGCCAACCCTGGATTCGATCTTTAAGGAAGCCTATTTTGGGGAGGAGTCGGTCTTTGCATTTGAGTGTGGTGGAGCGATAGTGGGTCTCGAATCGGTATGTATTCATTGAGAAACCACTATCGTTACAATTGGATTTGAGAGATCGATTCAATCTAATTCGAATCACAATTGCAAGCAAGTGCATCGAAGATCTGAACCGTGTATAAGAAGTTGACCGGAGAGTCGCCAATACCAGAGGTTCTGAGAGATTCAAAAGCCTCACAGTATCCACTGCAAACAGCAAAATAACTATGGCAATGGCATCTTTATACAGCCAACCCACATCTCTACACCTCTTATCAATTGACCCATGCAATTGTCCCTATAAACCACGCTCTCACTTGTAGCGTTTTCTGAGCTCCGCCAACGGCTTTCTCTGCTTGAAGAACGCCCCAAGCACAAAGTACTGAAGCCAGAGAGGAAACCAGCGCAGCACAAACTTGAGGAACCCGGCCTTGTGGCCCTCGTAGATATTGAACCCCCGGAATCCACCGAGCACCTTGTTCAACACATTTCTGGCGTATTTCTGTGGAGGCGTGCCGCCCTTGGTCATATTGGCACTGGCACGAATACTCTCCTCAAGGCCTTCAATGTGGAAAGGCAATTCAGCCACACGCTTGGAAATGTCACCAATCTTGCTCTTGGCGATTTCGGTATCGATACCTCCGGTGATCACCGAGTACACACGAACACCATAAGGCTCGAGTTCCACACGGATTCCCTTAGCATAAGCATCAATGGCGGCCTTGGTGCTGCAGTAAAGCGATGTCCAGCAGAGAGGCACAATTGCAGCCACAGAAGCCGTGAACACTATACAACCTTTGGCCTGGATGACAAAAGGTGTGAAGTACTTGGTCATCAAAACATGGCCCGTGACGTTGATGGCGTAAATGTCCAACATGGCCTGGTCATCGAAATCGTAGCCCGGGCCTCCGTCTGCGATGCCAGCGTTGTTGTACAAGATATCCAAGGAGTCGCTTCCGGAGTGCTCCCTGAAAAACTCCACAGCTTTCTTGACACTTTCCACTTTGCTGATGTCCAAAGCAAAAGGCACCACGCCGTATTTCTCCAACGGCTCCATCATCTTGAGGGTGTGCTGAGGAGCCCCTCCATATACCTTGTAGCCTCTCTGGGCCAAGATCAAGGCCACATTGTAGCCAATTCCCGAAGATGCACCGGTAACTAAAGCGTAGGGCATTTTGGCGCTGAAACTGGGAATCGAAGGGTTTACATAGTTGGTGTCACATGCGGTGAGGGGTGGATTAGCGGCTTCGGGGAGAGATGAGGACCGAGATCTTGCAGAATCTGCATGGCTGCAAAGTAATCTGGGGTATTAGTTCAGCAGTGGTGATGATGAAGAGGAGGAAAGTGGCATTTTCTGGGATTTGGCCTTTGATGACGAAGCCACTGTGTTTGCTAGGGGACTGGGCTTTTTATGGATTCTGTGAGTTTGTTGGGTAGCCAAGATGCTGGTATGAGTGACTGAATCCCGCTTTTTTCCCGCACACTGAGTGGTGGATTTAGAGTGTGTGGAATTACTCCGACCACCTCTACCTGAGAGACGGAATCCTCACTTCGTTCTAAAAAAAACCATTTCTTTGCTAGAAGCGTCCAGAACAATAGCGTGGAGACCACTAACAATAGACTCCTTGCTGGTGGAGACGGTTCAGTTTTTCGGTCCCTGAAACCTTCTCGGTTTCTGGCACAGATGTTATCTCCGGGGCATATGATAAAGGAGTGAGACAAACGTTTTCTCCGGAGGGAGTTGGCTTGTGGATCACAAAAGTGAGAGTTGATAATGGAAGGATCTTGGGAGCGATCGAGGTCGATAAGTCATTTTTTGATTTTTAGGAAATGCAGACCGTTTTCCATGTCTCTTAATAGGTAGTGACCAATTGACAGACTTCTTGTATTTGTGATTGAATCCTAAAATTGACGACAGCCTTCATTGGTTCGTCTCTGACTGTTTTCAGCGCTGCTGATCACCATAATGGCTTATGGATCCCAAGACTGTTAAAGCCTTTCGATTCAAAGCACTGATCGTGAGCAGCTTCCTGGTTCCTTTCACTTGTTCTCAAGATAGGCGTATCGTCCACGTATAAGACAGTAATAGTGTATGTCTTCTCGTAATTTGTGATGAAGGCATAATCAGTTATCTTTACTCGGAAGCCTAACTTCTGTTTCGATATCTGGTCGATTCTTTCACTCCGGACTTGAGCGTTGTTATAGACCATGAACTGAAATTTTAATCTTTAATACCTCGTCTCTATTTTCTGATGGCCTCATAACCCAAGATTCTGGGGGTGTAACTTTTTAACAACTTGTCCGTCGAGGTAGCAGTTTAAATGAAACTCATCTGGCAAGGCCTATTCACACTAAATGATAGTTTGCCATTGAATACTCGCTGGCTAGATCGGTTGACTTGTTGAGGAAGAGCCATCCGTCCATGACTTCCATGCAATTGCAGATTTGGAACCTGTTGTGCTTTTCAAATCACTCTCTGTTCTGTTATCTCTGTTGCCTCATAGTTAATATGGCTAAGACATTGCCTTTCATCTGGTGCATACTGAAGAGATTGAATGATTTGAATAACCGCCTTTGCTTGTGACCTTCTAAGTAGGAGGGAAAGACAGAACTTGACCTCATGTTCCTTGCTCGTTTGGAAATAGCTTTGCCTTCGGTCAACGATATTGCGGTCTTTTGAAGTACAAGTATGACATACTATGGTAACATGGGCCTTCTATTAGACAGTGCCATTTTGAAATTCCTGCTAATTTAGATGAGTTAGTGAGTAAAGAAGTTTTTTTGCTTACCACGATTTATTGCTGAATGAAGGTTTCCGACAGATTCCCTAGTTGCATAGCCTCTTTATCAAGTCGTCCACCTTCACGTTCTTGTTCAACAAACAGGCGACAGTTTTTCCATTGCAAGCATTTTCAATCTCTCTCTATTTCGAATAGTTCTTCGGAGACTGAAACGTCGCCCATTTAATCCGTTCTCGGATTGAACAGATATTCTCAGCGCTAAGGACCACAATGCCGTGCAAAAACGCCAGATTTTTTTTTAATCTTTAAGGAAAGCAGCTTTATATAAATTCCACCAGCCACTCCATGACTAGACTTTGCTTCGCTCCCAAGGTGACTATTTGATATAGCCTGGTATTGCTAACCACAAAACGGTAAAGAATTCCCGTCAAAAACCGAATGTGCCACAAAATTGAGAATTGCCGTCTCATGCAACAGCCCGCCTTTATTTGTCTCGTCTTGCGAGAAACATACCTACATCTTCGTGACGACTAGTGGTGGTCTGATTCGGCCAACACAACGCCTCTATCTCCCTCCTTTTACTACTTAACTCTTTGAACGCCACCATATGGCTTAAAGCGCCTCTACTTGTTATTTTCCTTGGGCGTTGCATTTTGACATCCGTTCCGCAGGGTCCATTTAGCCGCTGTGGGGGTCGTCTTTCATGTCGATGGATTCGGAAGTCCATCTAGAGTCTTAAGGAGATTTCGACAGGGGTAGCTTCCGACAGGGGCAGCTTTCCACATCTGACTTGAATAAGGCGTTCTGGTGCAGAGAAAAAGCCCAACGGCGATTTCGTACAGAGACGAGGGCAGAGGACGTAAACAGCAAGAAGACAGCCAAAAATAGAGAAAAAATAAAGAAAATCCGAGGCAACAGTTGAGGCAAAAATACGACAAAAATCAAGGCAAAATTCAAGGCGATGACGTTCTGCTTAGATAATATCACGGCTCCAGAAGCTGGGGCGTAAAAGACGCAGCAAATCCGAGATAGTGCCGGGGTTTTGAGCACCCACACACGGCCCCGGGCATTGAACATACCAGCAAATTTGCTCTTTCCGCAAAAACCGTAAAACTCACCCTTACGAGTCGATTTCCTCGAAACATGTCTTGTCTCTGAGTGAAGCTGTCAAAATGAGACACTGGCGCACGTCACCGATCGTGCAAGTCAAGCAAAAAAGGAAAAAAATTCTGACTCCGAGTAGGAACGCACAATTCCGCCCGGCGCCGCTTTCCTATCAATTTTTGGTCACCAGTGCCAAATGCCCTTTGCTAGATAACCTTTCGCAGACTGTGATTCGGTTATTTGTGACCTGAAGCCCGCCAAATAAAGACCCTGCGGCGGTCCCCACAGCAAATTGAGTTAGGCTTTAAAATACAAAGTTTCCTTTGAAAACCCCCTTTTCATGAAAAACCTCTTCCTCCAAATCACAAATACGCCAATACTGAGTCACCTCCATTTGACACCCGTGCGCATGGAATTGTGCCAACCCATGTGGGCTAATAATTCGCTTACTGAAAAAGCCTGAGGCGCTTGCATACCCATCAACCTCGTGCGCAACATTCATGCTATATGCAGTACAGACGCCCCATGTGGATGCAAAAACGCTAATAAGTGTAGAGCTTATAAAATGGGCCTTTCCGTGGAATTGACGAGGACCGTTATTTACCAGTATACTGACATGAAGTTTTTTTTGCTACCGGTGGTTTTGGCCGCCAACATCCTTATCACCACCACAGACTCGTGGGTCGCCAAGGGCCCCCGTTACTTGGAATGGGCCCTAAGAGAAGACGGCCATGACGTCAAGGTGGTGGCCTCTTTGAACCCGAACACAGAGTACTCCTTGATGGCGGTGAAAAGACAAGAAGTGGTGGGAGTGCCCCAGGGAGGCGATTTCAACCATCTTCTGCCTGTCCAGCAGATTTACCACAGAAACATCAGAAAGCTCAATACGGTCCCACGAGGTGTTCGCAATACTATTTCCCAGCGGGAGTCAGACGAATTTGACGAGCGTTTTGAAAACCAGGATATTGTTTCCGAAGGGACCTACGGCCAGGACCCGCTCAACCTGAACTTCTGGTACGTTGACGGCCTGCCATTGGAGGCTCTTTCTGTGGCTTTCTCGGAGATTCTCCCCAAACACATTGCCGACTTTAAACCCGACTTGGTCATTGTGGGACCCAACGAGGGCCTCCATTTGACGTCGCCTAATTACAAAAAAGACGTTGTGGTGGAGGATCTCGAGCAGATGGAGAACCAGGCCGAGGCTTTGGCGCTTCTTGCTCAGCTGAAGAACTACCCAGTAATCACCGTTTCCAGCGAGGACCACGACCACATTTACTACGGCGACGAGCGTTATTTTAATCTCGAGGAGGCCAAGTACGAGGACTCGTTCAAGGCCAACCCCGTCGCCAGAAATGCACAGTACATCAACAAAAAGGTTGTCGAGCTTGTGGAGGAAGTGGAGCCCACAATAACGCCAGCGCTCCTGCTTAACGTCAACTTCCCTTCTATGAACCACCAATACGCCCACTGCATTGCCTCCACCAAGGGCCCTACATTCTTCCAAGTGGTTGGCGAAAAGGTGGAGGCCCACTTGGGCAAAATCCTCAGTGTTCCTCAGGTCTACAGCAAAAGAGAGGCCGACAGCGAAACGTCATACATAAAATTGTCCGACGAGGGCCGGCCCGAGCCGCTTCTGGAGCTCGAGTTCATGAGGTTGCTGGCCATCCTCATTCAGCCTTCTTCTCAGGATAGACTCCATGAGAAGGACGACATCAGCAAGTACTACCTGAACAAGCTCGAGGCCCGGGCTTTGGACCGTTGTGAAGTTGCTGTGGCTGTCAACCACGTCACCAAGGGAAACAACTTGGGGCCTGACGTTTTCGAAATAATCACTCGTTAATTTACTTCGCTCGCTACATTTGCACAATACATTTAATAGACTCGGAGACCGTAGGATGGTGAATTAGTAGAATTGCTGGCTAAGTTACGAGAAGCGTGGTTTCTGCCGTTGTGCTTATCCGGTGTTTATTTTGATTGGGTACCACGGCTTTGCCGGAGAAGAACATGGCTGTGATTTTGAAGGGTTCGTGTTGGCTTTGTTTTTAATGCATCAAAGCCAGCGTTCAGCCTCTGGTAAATAGACCCGACATTTGGGGAAGCCCTTTCACTAACTGTTTCCAACTCTACGAGTCACCATGCAATCAAGCCATTAGAGCGAGTAAGAACCACCAAATTCACCAAAACCTCTGAATGTCCCATGATTTCCACAGTTTTCACGCTCAAACGGAACCAAATTGTTATCTAAGAATTTATCCATAAACGTGCTCCTGCGACCCACGAGGTTGAATCTCAGCATTTTGCGCTTTCCATTTTGACATCGCAACGTGGTGCTCTAATTACAGCAGACCGGCCAAGCCTCCCTCTCTAAAAGAAGTGAATTCTAACAATGTAGCGAGATAGCCAGTACATCTCTGCATCCGTTTCTTCCGTAGAAATAAAAGTGTAAATCTCCAGGCCCAAATGAAAATGCTGGCCAGAGCTTTATTGCACTGAGACAGAGGACCGCAAGAAAATTGCTAATTTGCAGACAAAGCTTTTTCCCGACTTGTTTCGTACTTCTCCAAACAGACACGGGGAACCGGATCCTTGGCAGGTGATGTAGAGAAGCAAGTAAAAGCCTCCACCTCGTGGCCTGCTTCTCGAGAAGTTGGTGGTAGCCTGCGAGGTGAATCTCATAGATGTTTAATTATTCTGAGGTTATATCGAAGGCCGCCTAAGCCAGACAGATATTTCCTTAGAGGGACCTCTACTGTCTCTTATGTAGTAGAACAAGAGCTTGGACAACAGGCTTTGGGCTTCACGTGTAAGGTCTCTTTGCAGGGGGAATACAAGCATCAAATTCTCACATTCACCACACTAGCTCACGCTCAAAACGAAAATCTCAAAGAACGTTGATTTAAGGGAAACTTTTTGGCACTGAAGAACGGTTGCAAAAATGTCGTCGCTGCGTCAGAGTGGTCCATGTATCTTCCACAATATTCCGCCAAAACACCCCAGCTCAGCAAAGCAGATTTGATCTTTAGAATTCAGCACAAACTGATTTTTAGCTCAAACAAACCCCTAGGGGTCTGGACACTAGGGACCAGCCGAGGCAGCAACGACAATGTCGTGAATAGACAAGGAAGTTAAGGCTACAGCTGATTCGTCCTCTCACAGTGAATGGCCCAATATACTTTTGTTGAACAGACGGTAAAAATGTCCAAATCCCGAACTGCAAGGATTTAGGAAACACCAGGCAAAGGAAGGTTTACTTCTCTCAGGGAGTTCACAGTGCTATCGTTGCTGCCTAGGGCTTTAAAAAGTGCTTGATACTACAAATAGCCAGACATATTGAATATTGGTAGTCAGAATAGCAAAAGAAAGATGCTTACTCTCTTCAAGGCAACTGAATATTCCAAGAAAAGGCCAGAGCCATAGTCTAATGGCCTGGGGCAACACCGCCATGCCACAATTGGATAGTATGCCCCGAACAATTAGCTGACTTGGCGCTCTGAAATTGAAACTGGATTGACGGTATCTATACAATCAGCTCGTCCTAGTTAAGCTTGAGCATCGAGAGGAAACAACGTCTAACTGGTGACACGCCTGTCAACTGACTCCGTCCAAAGGCCGGTTTTAAACTGTCGCCATATTCGATTCGAATTTTGAGGGTCGTCAACTTTTCAACTTTCTTCGACCAGTCAAATTCCTCTGTCTTCGAACATGTCAAAGTGCTTTCTCGATGCGATTTGCAGCCATTCTTTACAGGACAATGAGCAGCCGCAACCTACGGCAACACCGGAGCTCAAAACGAACCTCAAATTTCAAGAAGAGTGATTCTTATTTTCGGTGAAGCCAAATAAATGTTAAAAAAGCCATCGCGGCTTTGGGTCTTTTTGGGTCTGTTCTGACAGCTGATACTCTAATCACACAGTCTAACCTCCATCAGTCTCTACCCAATTGATAGAACTTTACATCTTTCCATCTGTCAAATCACCAAGTTCTCTCTTCTCTTTCTTCTCCCATTATTCGCTATTGCCCCTTCAAGCCCCAGTTCGTCTTCCACCCTCCTAGTGCTTATCTCCTATGCACTTAACATCCACACCTATCGACCACACCCCACTCTACTCGACACAAAAACCGATAACCAGCAGAAAACTCAACCTCTTCAGAAAACCAAAAAACCTCTATTTCTCCCCTCCCTCACCTGTAAACCCCACCACACCTTATCATCACCAACTGTCTATCTCTGCACATCAACTGCGAACTACAACATCCACAGTCATGCCCACATTGATTCCGCTGGTGCTGACCGGGCTGGAGCAGTACCTCCGTCTTTCCCAATCGGAGCGCCAGAAGACCCAGAAATTGGGTACTCTTTCATGCGTTTCGCTCATCACAAACAAAATGATAGGAACTGGACTTTTCAGCACTCCGTCCATCATCTTCAAGTACTGCGACGGCAACGTGCCGTTGTACCTCGGCTTGTGGGTCCTCGGTGCGTTCATTATCTTCAGCGGACTTCTCATATACTTAGAGTTTGCGCTCAATCTCCCCCTCCAGAACGGCGGTGAAAAGAACTACTTGTTAAGGGTGTTCAAACTGCCTAAGGGCCTTGCAGGCTGTGTGTATGCTTTCCAGATGGTGTTCTTGGGCTTCAGCTCGGGCAATTCTTTTGCTTTCGGAAAATACATATGGTACGCCGTTTCTGGAAACCAGGTCGGCGACGACGACTGGACGTCTAAGCTCATTGGCGTGTTTTGCATTACTGCGTGTATCTGGCTCCACATCCAGTACCCCAACCAGGCCACGCTGCTTTTCAACTTCTTGGGCATGTTCAAAATCGTCATTTTGGTGCTTATCATCGCGATTGGGTCCCTTGTGGCTGTGGACGTTATTCACGTTCCTGAAGCTCCTCCAGCCCATAACATCCAGACGGGCGTGCTGAGCAACTTCTACTCCATATCTGTGGCGCTCCTTGAGATTGTGTACTCCTTCAAGGGCTGGGAAAACGCCAACTACGTGCTTTCAGAAATCGAAGACCCTTACCATGTTCTTACCATCGCAGCTCCCATGGCCGTGCTCCTAGTCACGCTCCTTTACTTCTTGGTGATCATCAGCTACCTCATTGTCATTCCCAAGGAGGAACTCTTGAACAGCGGCGTGCTTGTGGCGGGCATTTTCTTCAACAAGGTGTTTGGAGAATCGGTCACCTCTACAATGCTTCCGCTCATGATCGCCTTGCTGACACTCGGCAACGTCATGGTAGTGTCGTTTGCCCACTCCATAGTCAACCAGGAGCTCGCCCGCAACAACTACCTTCCTTTTTCCAAGACATTCGAGAACATCAACTACTCTCTTATTTTGCACTGGTTTGTCACCGTGGTGATTCTCGTGGGCCCTCCCAGCGCAGACGTTTACGAGTTCGTCGTCAACTTGTACATATACCCCGGCACGTGGATCAATGTGGCCATCACCGGTGGACTCGTCTACTTGAAGCTCAATGCTGATAAAGAGGGCTGGGGCAAAATGCGCTATATCGAAGACCTAGAAATCATAGACGACGAAGAGTCGCCCGCCCCGGCTGAAAACGACTTGGGAAGCCCTTCCAGCCAGTCGATCCAGTCGTACAACCCGCAAGAGCATGACTCCGGTTTCACCGAATTCAACACGCTCATTCTGAGCCATTCCCACCTCACGACAAAACACAAGTCGTTTTCGGCGTCGTGGGTCTGTGTCATCTTATTTCTCATGTCCAACGTATTTTTGGCCATTTTGCCGTTTTTCCCTCCTCCCAAGGGAACAGTCAACAGCACCATTCCTTACTGGTGCTTCCCAGTAGTTGGTACTGGGTGTCTTCTCATTGGCGCAGTATTCTACTTTTCACGCCAGAAACTCTACGTCAAAAAAGGATGGGCGCCGCCTGTCTACGAAGAGGAATATCAAGGCGATACTGGGCATTTGTACTAATTTAGAAATCGTCCTCATGACTTCTAGTTTGCAGCCAACCGAGGATAGTGCGCAGTGACAGCGTCGACTGTGCACAGTACTGTGGAGAAACTATCCTTCAAGAACAAGCTCCACTTTGATAACCCAACATGGATTCCTTGTCTGAGTCGTCGGCGCCGCAATCGGTGATTCTCGCCGATTATAAATTAGCACTCAAATTCTTCATGAACAAGGACTTCGAGAAATCCTTCCTGATCATCTCCAAGTTGCACTCCGTTGCTTACAGGACATTCGCCAAAGGTGCCATTCAAGAAGAAGCACTCATCAAAATCGTGACGTTGTACTTGACAGAGGTCGGGCTTTTGTTGAATTCCAAGGACGGAACGTTCCAGCTTCCTCGCAAGGAGAAGAAGGAGTTGATAGACAAGCTCAGACTGAGCCAGTTTCTCGACTCTCTCTACGACATCTACGGCAGCGTGGCCAAGATTCCATCGGAATTGCTCTACCAGGTATTTCTCGTGAGCTACCTGTGCCAGCATGAAATCAAGCAGGACGACGACCGCTTCTTGGTGAAGCAGTTCGACAACTTGTACTCGCTTCTTGATTTCCACGGTGCCTCCAACGACAAGTACTTGAGGCGGCTTGTGGACATGTACATATTCAATGTGTTGCCGGACGCGGACGATTTCTACAAGGCGAAGGAGCTTGTTGACACAAACCCTCTTGTGGATACGGAGAAAGGCAGAATCCGTATCAAGGAGTTGCAAGAAGTAAAGAAGCAGGAAAAGAAGCTCAAGGACAAGAAGGCCAAGGAGCGGGAGGCCCAGGAGGCCCAGCGGCTTGCGGAGGAAAGGGCCAGGAAGAAGGAAGAACAAGATAACGCCAATTTGAAGTACAAGTCTTTGAAGCAGATCAAGAGGGAGCATGAGAATAGCGAGGAGCTCGGAAGACAAAGCAGAAGCCCCGCACGTGGCAGCAACGGCAGCATCCAGCAACTCCGCCACCGTCTTGAGTATCTAATGAGGTTGACTAGAGCATTTTGTGAGAAGAACTACCCTATTCTTGTGATAGTGTTCATTGCCAGTCTCATTGCCCAACGGTTCATTCGCACGAGGCGAATCAATGTGTTCCAGAAATTGCAAGATACCTTCAAGATGGCGTTCAAGATTACCTATTTATAAGAAGATCGGAATCTCCACGGGCCCGTTGACAGACACATCGTGGTCGTCCTCGTCCCGCGAAGGCTTCTGCCTTTTGGAAGCTTGTTCCGAAGACGTCTCTGTCCGCAGAGGCTTTTTGAAAGATGCATACGAAAGAGTGCCGAGCTCGGGCGGCTCCACGGCAGCCTGTGCTGGAGCCCTGGGCGGTTCGGCCACTCTGACGTCTTCAGTTACTAACTGGTCATAGTTTTCCACGTAATGATAATGATTGTCGTCAAAGACGCCGTTGACGTCGGCGGCGTTCAGCGTTTCGAACTCGTCGCCGACTAATGCTTTCTCTATTATATTGAATGTGATGAGGGAGCCTGGATAATTGGCGACTCCCGGATGCTTGCAAAGAAGCTGGAGGGATAGTATACCAGATACATCCTTCATGATCTTGCACTTTGACAGGAGTTTCACGGCCTTGAAGATCTTGATAAACGGAGAAAAGGAGAAGCACGAAAGCACTGAATCCTTGGTAGGCTCCATGGTGCCGTTCTCGACCTTGAAGATCTCCAATTTCTCCATCATCGTTTTGGCACTCGGGAAAAGGAGCTTCAGGTACCCAATTGCGCCGCTGGAAATGAAGTTGAGCTGGTTTTTCTCGCGGCTGTTGGAGCTGTCGTTTGAAACGTAGATGTACAAGCTTTCGGTGTTGATATGCTGAAGGTCCTGAAGAAGCACAGTGAGAAGATCGCTCTTTACTATGAGTTCTAGCTGGACCATATCGTGACGAACAAGCAAAGCCCCGCTCTCCTCCGTCGTATCGTATGGATAATCTATATCAAGGTAGAAGGTAGCGAACTCTAACTTTTCGCTCATTAGTCTATCTTCAAACTCGATCACCAACGGATGCCCCTCGCCCGCGTATTTGATATAGCAAAGAACATTTTCCGGTTTCGATGACGAACCTTTAAACTTGGGAGCCAACGTAGGGGCGGCTGCTGTGAAGGAGTCAGCGATCAACTGGATATCCACACCTAACCGTAGTTCCTTAGGACCATCTATTTCATGGTTCAGAGCCAAGGAGTACGACAGAAACAAGCTCAGATCAATGGTCAATTGCACATTGGTTATGTGGTTGTACTCGCTAAAAACGACGATGCCGTTATCCGAGATGATCATCAAGGCATGGGAATTGATGGAGGTTACGGTATTTAGAAGATCTGCAATATGACCAACTTGTGAAGTGGACGCGGAGAATGTAAGATTTTGATTTTGAGTGGATTCAGGGCCCGGCTCTGGCGAAGACGGTAGAAATAGCTGGGACATAGTTTAGCTTGATGGTGATTGTAGAGTTGGTAGTAGTAGTTCGCGCGCTAACATTTTATTGAGACAGACATGCTGTGAAGGTTCTGGTGTTTAGTATTATTGGTGAAAGGGTGAAAGGATAAGCAGGCTAGGCATTCTGGTCATAGCTCGAACGACCAAATCAATGTCTTCGGCTCCGGCTCATTGATCGCAGCCTAGACCGCCTAGTAGACCGCAATATAGTTGTCAATTCTATTCTTCTGGTTCTGGGCAATGCATTCGGCAATCCACGTAATGTTTCTTACCTCCTGCTCCTTAGAACGCAACCATGCCCATACAGTCAGCAAGGTGAACTGCTGTGTGAACGCCTGTCTGTTGTATTGCATTTCCAACCAGTAGAACCAGTCCTCGATATTCTTCGAGCCTCCGCTCAGCGCATCTCCAAACAACTCCTTGTACTCGCCAATCAGCTCGACAATGCTCTTGACTTGGTCCACGTCCTCGGCAGTGGAGAGCTGGTTGTGATACGTTGGATACAAATGGCCATACGAGGGGAACAACGAGAGCTTGTCCTCAGCAGACAAGTCAGGGTTGTTCAACGAGTTCAATGCAATGTTGATGACTCTCTTGTCGGCCTCGAAGTTCAACAAGCGTGTCATAATCTCCTTGTCAGGCCCATCGAGCTCGCTCTGGACAAACTCCACAAAGGCCTCAATGTAATTTCTGTACAATCTGTTTCTGATGATCTCAATGTTCAAATCGTCAAGATCATTGATGGTCAAGCAGTCCTTGAAAAAGGGTGCCAAAGGCGTGTCGACCAAGACGGTGTCGTACAATGACTCAATGTCTGTGGCAATGGACAACGTAGGCAACGTGTCAAACCACCCCAAAGGATGGCACTTGGGCAAAATGTCCTGACAGTCTCTCTCGTGAAGCGTACCTGTGATCATCAAGGAAACATTGTCGATCATGTAGCCGTAGCAAATAAAGTCCAAGAACTTGGTCAAAGTCCCCGAGCTCTGGCTCCTCAAATACTGGAACTGCTGGTACAACTTGCCCAGGATCTTCTCCTGCATCACCGAAGTCGAAAGAGGCCCGCCGTAGTTCGATAAGAAATTGCCATAGTCGGTGGCTGATAACTGCAATTTCAAGTCCTGAAGAGTGTCACACTGGGTCAAGTTGACGTACTGGGAAGAGGTCAAAAGACCGTTTCTGTACCCACGTACTACACCTTCCACATATCCGTAGTCGATGTTGAAAAAGAGACCCTCCATGGTTGACGTTTCCTTGAGGTGAGGACAGATTGATGTGTGGGTAGTAATCTGTGAGTATATGCAGGTCGGTTATTAGGCCTCAGTACTTGAGGCATTGGTGAGGTGGGAGAGATGCTCTCAAGAGGGAATCTACTATTAGGGTATAATTTCCAAGGCAAGTCTTATGTTTGTCTTGATTCTACTTGCACAGCAAACTGGAAGACTCCATTAAAGTTGTATGTTTGTATGCAGGACATACACCATTGGACTTCCGTGGCGGTATAATGTTCAGCAGGTTTACAAATGTCGAGACTTCCATGTCAAATAAAAGGTCTTCAGCTTACTCTGGTCTTTTCAATGACATGAGGCTTTTGTCAAAATTGGTCCAGCACGTAGAACACCGCTGTGGCTGTCCAAACAGACTGATACAAAAATTGGATGGACAGGCTTTCAAAATCCACATGTTCAAATTCTCTTGATCCATATCCACATACCCACAGCACTCAATTGTCAATTGGCGAGAATTAGAGGCCTGTTGTACTTGGTCTTGATAGCCCTATGTGCACTCCACATAATTCGACCCTTTTCACCATCCATCAAAAACATCCTAGCTCTTCGATAATGATATAATTTCTCTTCGTGTATATTCGATCATACGTCAAGAACTCTAATTAGCACCTTTTGTTGCCTCAATTCCATAAACTCACAAAGCAGTGCCAGCTGCTTGTAGACTACACCTCCACTATATCGCGACAACTACCTACTACTAACAAAGAAGCATGTCGTCCATTCTCCTCGACACGCTCAAGGAGGGGCTTGATCCCGGGCTTTCAGCAATGCTCGAGAAAGACCAAGACCTCAAGAAAGACACACAGAAGTATCTTGAGGAGCTATTGGTCAACCTGGAGCTCTTATCTACTGAGATGTTCACATCTTCCACGGAGTCCAAAGGGAAGAACCTCGTGGAGGAGATCGCGGAACTTGACCACCAGCTGCGCCAGATTGAGATTCAATTGGCAAGTATAGCGAACGAAAACAGGGATTTGATTGTGGGTGTTTCGGAGGATGTAAGACATGTTCAGAACACTCTTGGGGACGAGCTAAACAAGAACATTTCGGCGATGAAGCAGGGCTTTGAAAGCAAGATCGCCATAGAAAACAAGACCGTGAAGAGAATTGGCCATGCGATTTCTGCAAACAACTCGGTCTTGCGGAATATGGACTCGATACTTGACATCTATGAGCTTCCAACGCTCTGTGGACTCTGTATAATGCAGGGCAACTACCAGGAGGCGTTGGAGATTCTGACGCTGGTGAAGATGCTCGTCGTTAAGTTCCCGAATCTGAAAACATTCAAGCAGTTGCAGGTCCAGATAGATAACGAATTGAAGCTCATGGTGAGGGGCCTCATTAAGCTTCTCAATACGAATTTGAAGCAGTCCAACATCTTGAAGATCTTCCAAATCTTAAACAGGCCCAATATCGTCACTTCCGAGGATGACGATGACGCGAGTGATTCGACTATCTCTGGCAACAAAACGCTCAAGTTGATCTACCTCAATTCACGCTTCAAATTCATCATGAACGAGGCGGCTAGTCTCAAGCCGCTTTTGAAGCTCAAGAAGCTCACCTACCTCAAGCGCTACATTGAGATATACCGTGAGCATCTCTACAACTCGCTATCCATTTATCATGCCATTTTTCTATCAACGGGTCTAAAATCAGACACCAACGACGACAAGCTCTTGTTGCACATGTACATAAAGAAGTTGGCGTACTTGATGGTCGAGGAGCTTCGTACGCATCTTCCGAAGGCCAGTGAGGATGAAAGCAACGCGGATGACGTTGATGTGAACAGCTCGCGGGATGGTGTCATTTTGCAGGTGATATATCTTTGCAGATCGCTCTCGAAGTATGGTCTTGACTTTGAAAGTCTTGTAACTTGGGAGCTCTGCGTGAAAGAGCCAGCTCTCATTACCCAGGAAGACTGGGCTAGGAATTTGTCGAAGTTGAAGAAATTTAAGTCCTAACTGGACCCATGGTGTTCAAACCGAACAAGTAACCCAACTCCTGTCTGCCAAGAGCACTGCTCTTCTTCAACTCTGTACTGTCAAGTGCAGAGTTAACGAGTTCCTTCTTGCGGTCTTGCAAATTGACAATTCTGTCCTCGACTGAGTCAGTGACGAGCAACTTATACACACTAACTGGCTTTTGCTGGCCGAAACGGTGCGCTCTGTCCATAGCTTGATCCTCCACAAAGGGATTCCAGAAGGGATCCATGATGATGACATGCGATGCACAAGTCAATGTCAAACCGACATTACCAGCCTTGAGCGATATAAGTAACACTCTCTCGCTTCCTTGGTAAAATTGCTTAATTGTAGTGTTTTTGAGATCAATGTTCATGGATCCGTCGTAACGTAAGAACTCGATGCTGCTGTCTTGAAGCGCCCTGGCCAAAAGGTCAAATGTACCGGTGAAATGAGAGAAAATAATGATCTTCTCGTCATCCGACCCCTTGGCAACATCGCGAACAATATCTAGAGTCTTTTGTAACTTTGCTGATAATGTGAAGCCACCATTGTCATGAATAACTTTGTTGATTTTTTCTGATGTCGTTGTCTTGGTCGCATCTCCCAGACCATACTGAGCTTTCAAATCGTCAAACTCAAGTTTCTCGTTAACGACCTGATCGTAGATCTTGTAGCTTATCAACGAATTCTCAGAAATGTTCAGTCGGCAAATTGTGCATGGCACAGTACCATCATCGTTGGCTTCCTGCTCGAAGAAACCATCAACACAGCCATCACAAATCATGTGGCCACAAGGATGTAACAAGACGATGGAAGTCTCTTCAACAACATCAAAACACATAGGACAGGTCAACTGTGTACAGCTTTGGTCGCTTTCCTCAACATCCACTGGCATGATTCTATCGCTTTTGCTCAAGTCTTCTGCAATTCTATTCCTCACTTCTTCGGGAATATTCTTGGAGAGGGCATACATGGTCTTCCAGTTTTGCACACCACCATATCCCACCTTTTTCTCCTCTGCATTTAACTCTCCCACTTGCACGAGAATTTCATGGATACACATTTGTCTCAATCTCAAAAGCAACGTAAGAATGTTGCTGTGTGAGTTTCTATGTCTGGACATGAGAAGCCTTTCAGCTTTTTTCTGAATGCCAGCTTCTAGAGCTTTGTATTCTTTGGCTTCCTCCGCATCCATAGTGATGATGACTTTCTTAATAGTCTTCTTTGGTAGAACCATAAGTGGCTTTCCATCGACCTTGGAGTCCTTCGTGCGTCGGAGCATGATTGCCAGGAGAATAGCCCTTAACTTTCTCATTGAGTTATTTCTGCTGTAGTCCTCGTGTGCATCGCCAACAACGTTGGATCTCATGGGCACAGCAATATCCCGCTTGAACTTCGTCTCGTCATTGTATGGTCTAGTTCTGAGAAAACGAAGGATAGGGAAAAGCTCATCGACGCTATTTTGCATCGGCGTACCAGTCAAACAGAGACGGTGTTTAGCCTTGAGGAGGGCTGTTGCTTTGGAAGTCTGCGAAACCTTGTTCTTGATATACTGAGCCTCATCAAGAACAACTCTATAAAAGTTCGCATCGGGAGTGAAGAAAGGTGATGCGTAGACTCTTCCTCCCAGGTTGGCGTCTGGAAGAATGTTTTGGCCATGAGACAACATCGCCTCTTCCAAGACTTGTGCATAATGCAGTTTGAACTCAGACGCCAACGTTGTGTAAGACACCAATATCACGTCGAACTTCAGCATCTTTTTGTAGGTGTTGACCTTCTTCTTGTCAGCACCGTGGTAAAATGCAACCTTTTGCCTGTTCTCCATGTTGATTTTTGCACGAAGTTCAGCGTTCCACTGCCGTAAAAGAGAAACCGGCCCCACGATGAGAGTAGTCTTAAGATCCGCATCCTCCTCCTTCGGAGGATTAGCTATTAGGAGTGCAATGGTCTGCACCGTTTTTCCAAGACCCATATCATCAGCGAGAATGCTTCCCTGAACCAGACTCTCACGCTTGAGGAGCCAATGCAACCCTCGTCTTTGATGGTCCAATAACTGAACACTGAGCTCAGGCGGTGTCAAGGCCATGCCCTCGATCTTCTCCTCGTTACCCACGTCCTTTAGAAGCTCTTGGAGGTGCACAGAGTCGTCGTAGACGTTTTGTGTCTGGACGCCCATTCGAGGCATGGACATAATAGGCACCTGAGATGTAGGCAATGTACCTTGTGGAACGGAGTAGTTGAAGAAAGAGCTTTGCTGGGTTGGGTAGTTATGCAAGGGACGCTGCTGGCGGGCATAGTGCAAATTTCGTTGCTTATGCTGAAGGACATAGTACAAAATGGTCTTGTACCTTCTGATCTTTTTGGCCCTGTCCATAGCAGCCTGTGCATCCGCAAGTGAAGAGTTGATTTCACGGATTAGATCGGCTCGCTGGTCGGTGTCGTCCAAGGAAAGCGTCTCAATACGGGACCTAGCATCTCTCATATTCCTCAAGTACGAATCTCTTAAGCTGTCGAAACGAGTCAACTGTGCATCCAAAGTCTGAGAATGCGTTTCTAGCTGCGGTAGCTGCTGGCTATCGAAGTATTCATGGGCTTTTCTGTCTTGCTGGGCCTCGTGAGGGTCCAGGGAGTAAAGCAGTGGATCGTGCATCTGTAGCAGCGGAACAGGCTGGTTGAATGAAGCATTTGCTAGGGCACTCTGGTACGCCAGGTTCATATCCGAGTATGGCCGCTGGGGAGGGGGCTGTTCAAACGTGGTTGGCTTGAAGTTGCCCACTCGTTCAGCCTCCTCTTTGCTTAGCACAGCTATTTCGTCGTCTGAGTCGTCTTCAATGACTTGATCCTGCTCCAAATTTTGAACACCATTCTGTGTCTGTGGAGGGTTTTGAGCCTGTGGAATAACCTGAGTCTGTGGGTGGCTCTCGATCTGCTCCACACTGCGGTTCTGATCTATCTGTGCCAGGCCACTCTGTTGAAAGATCCCCGGTTTCTGAAACTCGCCTGATTGCTTCAGGACGGGAGAAGCCTCTACGCTTCCTGTTGGCCCCGTATCGTTGAATGGAGTAGGCGACACATTCTGAACAGGTGAGTTCTTCTCTCTAGAGAAACCAGCCCCCGATGGAGACAGGCCGCCCTCGTCGTCACTAGACAAAATCACAATAACCGAGTCTGTATCCAGCTCAAGGGCAACCTGGTGGCGGTGGGCACCGAAGTACTTGGACTTTCGCTCTCCTCCTGAGGAGTCTCCACTTAAGGTATCTGCAGCTGGCGTTTCGCCAAAGTCTGGTTCTTTTCTCTTTGTGCCTCTCGCCACGAGACTGGAGGTATCGTGTGATTTCCCCTCGTTGTCATATTGACTAAGCAGCTCCCACCACTTATTGGGCTCTTGAGAGGGAGTGCTGATCTGACGAGGAACGGAGTTTTTTGGCGGTGCTGTTTCACCAAACATGTTGCCGTTGCTTTCATCGTCTGAAGACACCACTATCACGTCGGTGGAACGGACCAGCATCGTTTTGGTTGCAAGACTCTGCCTTGTTGATGTGTGTAGTTTACTTAATATGGTGCGCATTCGATAAGAGCTACTGGAAAAAATATAGGCATCTCTATTGTACACGGCAAATTATGGAAACGGGTTTTGCCTGAGCCCGAAACGGCGATCCACGTTGGCGACTGCTGCAAAACGTGTGGAGGCGTTGGTTCCCCCTGGTTTGAGGAGATCACACCACTTAGAGGTAGTCACCGTTCTCCTCGAGAATCTTGTCCAAACAAATGTCCAACTCGGTGATAAGCCTCTCGTTGTTCTCGTCAAAGGCAAGGCCACGCTGGTAGTCTGCACGGGCGTCCTCGTAGTTGCCCAAGAAGTAGTTGGCCACACCTCTACGCAAGAAGTTCTCTGGGGTGGTCATCATCATGCCAATCAACATATCCGCGTCGTTGAACGCCCTCAAATACTCCTTGCACTTGAGGTACGCGTCAGCCCGGCTCATCAAGAGAAGACTGAGTTCTTGCAAAGTGGCCAGAAACACCTCGAACTTGTTTCTTCTGTTGATCACCTCGATGGCGATCGTGAACTGCTTGGCCAGCTCCACGAATTTCTCCTGCTTGAAGCTCTGCACGCCTCCTTCGTAGAGCTTCTTGATCATCTTGGACAAGTCCTTGTTGAAGGACTCTGCCGTGGGTTTTGGTGGGTATGGGTCGTTTATGCCAATGATCTCTGTGGTGAGCGTGCTGAGTTGGTCGATCTCGAGGTTGAGTGCGGGATTGACTTCCTCGGGCTCCTCAGCGAAAACCACCCCTTTTGTTTTGGGGTCATATCTGATATCGAACTCCATGCTGCAGTTGTAGTAGAGGTTTTCGACAGGTGTAGGTAGGTGAGCGTTGTGGTGCACGGGTGTAAAGTTGGCACTGAGCCATGAAGTAGAGCCATGGCTGTCTACGAAAAAGGAGGTTTGAAGAGTGAGAGAATATTTGGGTTGAAGTTTTGTTTATTTAGACGTAATTGGAGGGCTTAGAGTGTTTGGCTGGCTCAAGGGTGTTTGTCGATTTACCATGGCTGTTCACCGTAAGTGAATAGTGAGTAAGTGCTACGGTGAGAGAATGAAAGGGTAATGGATTCATTTTGTTAAGCCCGTTATTCATCCACTTCATTGTGTTGCCCTTTTATAGCAAAGCTTGCCGAAGATCTTTTTCATTCTCTCTCCAAACTCCACTGATCCAACTTCGGGCTTTTGCTGCGAAAGCTCTTTTTGCAACCATTTCTCTTTCAAACGCAAATACACTATGGCAGCGTTGGTCCAGCAGCCGCTCGATATAAGACGACCTCCCTCCTCTGGGAGTCTCCTGGCGCTGTCACTTGCCCATTTGGTCGATTTTTTCGAATCCTACGAGCTCCAAGACGAAGACTGCCAGAAAACGAATGTGCTGGAGCTGGAAGCAGAAACCCAGGATAACGACTCAATTCAGGCATCAGAAAAATTTATATCTACATCGGAGGAGCCCGTATCACAGCCGTTGCCTAAAGGAAAAAAGAAGCCTGACACGGAATCGAAAACTGATCGAGGCGGTTGGTTCAGGAGAACGTTCACTATGAGGTTTGGAACGTGGGCCGAGAAGAAGAACAATTCTGGAGAACACAGCCCCATACACATGGATTCTTTTGAAAATCTTCCAGATCTTCAAGTTCCTGGTCTCGACCCAAGCTCCAGCAGAGAGACTCCCGAAGTAGCCAGGGCATCCACACTCCCCCATAATTTTACTCAAAGAAGCTTCGCTAGGAAAAGCAATTTCAGACCTTCTAGATCACGTTCGCTAGCTGGACGGGGCATCACGGCGCTTTTTTTCAAAAACCAAATGTCCAATGAATGTCTAGAAAATTCCGTCTTTCTGCCCTATAACCACGATCCCAGGCCCCAGGACTACCCGTCCATCTCCGACATCGAAGATATATCTGCTGCTATGGCCGAATATTCGACGCTCCCACGTGAATGGAATTGCTACAAACACGCAGAATTAAGATCCTCCGACGACGAGCTGGTGCCTAGAACTAAATGGGGAGAATGGAGAAGAGCTAAGAGAAGCATGAAGGCGTTCAAGGGCAAACTCAAACTGAGTTTAGCGCTGGGGAAGAGAAGTTCCAAGCGACTCAGAGTACGGTTTTTCTCGCCTCTTCCAGGTAATAGAGGTGCTGGTGGGTCTGCTGAGTTGGATAGCATTTTTTCGCCAATTACAGAAAGCAACGACTTTGAGCGGTTGGAGTTATGACGGAGGAATAGGAAATTGGTGGAGGATAGGAGGGTGAAATGGGATTGTAAGTGTATGCTCTTTGGTTCACTAGCGACTACAAATGATGAGTTCACAGTTTGTGGTGTTATATATTAATTATGATAGTTTAGAGAATTCTACTGGAACTATACTCTATTTGGTCGAAGAAAATACCTTAAGAACTATTTTCATGAGGATGTATTGGGGATGAGTTATTCAGCGGGATCCCAGTCCTTCAGCCTCGTCTTGATTTCATTATGGCAACAGCCCTTTATTGATACATGACTATTTTCTCTGAGGCTTCCTAAAGGAAAAATACTAATCTGAAAAGTCCGGTTTATGAAATTGAAGAGTCAGTAAGCGGGTCTCAAGGCTAACTACTGCCTTTAAGGTGCTTGATACATGGTCAAGTGGTCCATGCAACGAATAATTAAAGCTGATCTGCCAACTCGATATGTTTAAAACAAAACTTCTCAAGACTGGAATATCGCTGTTGGACCAGAAAATAGCAGTCCACTTTCAAAACATCTAGATCCAGAGAGTCAGCAGGACCAGAACAACTCCACGCTTTGCCACTTAACTGCAGAGCATAAGTCAATCAATAACTCAGCGGCACAATTAGAGAAATAATAAAATCTAACAGTAAGTCACTCTACGATTTCCTCTCCAGGCGCCTATCTATCATTTGGACCCTGGCTTATCTCACCTAACCCAATAAACCCATTCCAGCAAACCCCTCTCAATTACCGCAAACAAAAAGTCCAGAACACCATTTTAAATTCCGAAGCAATTCCAAAGCAATTCCAGCCCCAACGCATAAATCTGGTTCCGCTTCCTCACCACCCTATCTCCATATCTGACTCACGATTTCGCAGCCATTTTTTCGCATCTACAACCACCATGGCTTTCAACCTTGAAACACTCATTCGCCCCAATATCCGCACCTTGGAGCCCTACAGATGTGCTCGTGACGACTTCAAAGAGGGCATTTTATTGGATGCCAACGAAAACACCCACGGTCCAGCTCTCAGCAGCGTTTCTCCATGGGAACAGACCTTGGAGCTTAACAGATACCCAGATCCCCACCAGGTGGAGTTGAAGCAGCAGATTGCCGATTTCCGAAACTCGGCGCCTCACCAGCTTTTGGACAAGGCCACGGGGAAAATCGAGCCGGACAATCTCTGTTTGGGTGTGGGTTCCGACGAAAGCATAGACATGCTATTGAGGTGTGTTTGCACTCCAGGTAAGGACAAGCTTTTGGTGTGTCCGCCCACGTACGGAATGTACCTGATCTGTGCCACTGTGAACGACGTGGAAATGGTCAAGGTGCCATTGACGACGCCAGACTTCCAAATCGACGTCGAGGCCATTTTGGCCAAGTTGGCTGCGGACCCTACTATCAAGCTTATCTATATCACATCTCCAGGTAACCCGACCGCCAAGCTTGTTGATGGAAAAACGGTGGTGGATTTTCTTGTAAAGGCCCAAAAAGCATGGAACGGCTTGGTTGTCGTGGACGAGGCGTACATCGACTTTGTGGATCCAGTGGCTCCAAACACCTCTCAATCTGTGTCCACCTTGGTGAACCAGTATCCCAACTTGGTGGTTCTCCAGACGCTTTCCAAGTCTTTTGGACTTGCAGGCGTGAGACTCGGGATCACATTTGCCACTCCAGGTCTCTCCCACTACCTCAACGCCATGAAGTACCCATACAACATTCTGTCTTTGACTTCCGCAGTCGCTGTGAGATCCACCCAGGCAGAAGACGGGCTCAAGGTGATGCAAAACTACGTCGAGAAAATCAAACTGGAGAGGGCTCTTCTTTTGGAGAAGCTCAAGGGAATCGACGGTATTGGCAAGAATATCGGCGGGTTGGATGCCAACTTCGTGCTTGTACAGATTCTCGACTCCAACGGTGAGCCTTCCAACGAGGTGGCTTCCAAATTGTACAATACTTTGGCGGTGGAAAACGGCGTTGTGGTGCGTTTCAGAGGCAAGGAGCTCAATTGCACTGGTGCCTTGAGGTTGTCTATCGGTACTGAAGAGGAGAATGCTGCTTTGGTTGCGAAAATCACCCAGGTGCTTCCCACCCTCCGCTGATCCGTTGCAATTGGGTGGAAATTTTAAAGCTGAATAAGCTGTATGTATTTAAGTGATCTACTGGTAGTATGAAAGAGATGTTCATGAAGCACTCCATCTAATCATCTGTGAGCCTTTCGTCCTCTGGCCATTTTCCCTCTTATGGTGCGCGCACGCCACAGTGTAGATTTTTTCCATCTACATACTCAACCTCCACCAACTATAGAACCATGGCCAGGCAGAATTTCGTGGGATTGGTCGTGTCTCAGGGCAAAATGAGCAAAACGGTCAAGGTCCGTGTCCAGACCAAAGGCTACGACAAGCGGGTCCACAAGGAGGTGCTCAAAAGAAAGGACTACCTAGTTCACGATGAGGGAGATCTCTGTAAAGAGGGCGATATCGTCAGAATCGAGTCGATTCCCAAGATGACAGAGAGGAAGTACTTTGCTATTGCCGAGATCAAAATCAACAAGGGTCAGCAGTTTGCCAAGTACCAGGAGTTGGCGAAAAAGAAGGTGTCCACTGAAGAACAAGCCAAGAGAGACGAGCTCAACGATAGAAGAGCCGTTTACGAGAAAGACATCAAGATGATTGAGGACTTGAAAAAGCTAGATTCCTTGACCAAGGCGTTCCCCAAGATTGCTGAGGGCGAGAGAGACACTTACCTCAAATCCATGGACGAGATCAAAAAGAGATACAACATTACGCTGTGGCCGTCCACGGAGCAGGTGGTGCCTCTTGAAATCAACAGTGCAGCTCAGGACCTCCGTACCATCGACAGCAGACTCGCCAACATCCACTCGATTCTTGAGAAGTTGATGAGCAGCTCATTCGAGGGCCAGCGGAAGGAGATTTTGGAGAAGATGGGAAAAAGCACGGACTTGAAGCCACACACTGTGAAGAACATCTTGAGAAAGTGGGTTCTCGATCCCCGGAACGACGTGCCCGTGTCTCTCTAGGGACTTGTAAATAGTAGCATGCAACAGGAAGGTAATGTGATGTGTAGAGCCAGTGTGGGAAACCGAGGGATGTTGAAGTGAAAGGCGGTGAGGACGGAGATTGTAAAGATACATGGGAGAGGAATGGTGAAGATGGAGGGTAAGACGGAATCCTTCATGGATGGGATCTGATTGTCTGTAGAAATAATGGAGAAAGCGTTGAAAGGGCACGCAATGAACTCTCGATGGACAGCTTGGAAGACGAGACGAAAATTCTTATTTGCTTTCATTCATTCGTATCATAAGGGCTGGTGATCCAATTCTATTGGACTCACTGCAATGCTAGAGCTTCCTGGGCCTCTTCATATGAGGACTTTGGTGAGCTAGCCCCGACACTGAACGACACAATGAAAGATTAATCAATGAAAACAGAAGCAAAGAAAACCCAGAAAAATTTGAAAGGACAAATGAAATACATCATGAAGACAATTTTATAGTGTTCGATACCTTCAGTGCATAGATGTACATGAGATGATCCATAAGGCTCAAGGCATACCTGGCATTCCGTCAACTCTGTCAATGCTTGTGCCTTCAAATGGAACAGTGGAACGGTTTAATCTTTTTGGAAATCAGATTTTGGCAAACACTCAAAATCGACTTTGCACCATAATGAGCAAGCCTCTCCTCTCTATTGCTCCAAACGAGCCACACTACGAGATCACCACCCACCCAAATCAACAAATTCTCTTTCCCTCCCCCACTCAACGCAATTTCACTCTCGTTTCACTCTCGTTTCTCTTATGTTTATGTGTTCCCAGTTTGCTGGCCCCGCTTTTTTCACTGACACATAACGTCCTGTCAAACTCATTTCGCAGCCATTCGATAACAACTCCGAGCATGACGCTGTCTCTGGGGCTTCTCTCCAGGACAAAGAAGATCCTCGGGCTCCATCAGCAAAATGCCGAACTCACCCTACGAAGAACACATATTGACAATTACGCAAGCAAATTAAAACCGCTCTTCACTCCGGCTTACTTTGAAAACATCAGCTCCAGGGACACAGATGAGCCACTCCCCAAAACAGCAAAGTATCTTGGCCATGCCTTGGCGGTGCCGCTTGTCACAATCACAAATCTCCATGTGCAACCAGGCGAAAGCCACTTTGTGCTTTGGCTCTGTGTGTCGTCGTACTTTCCCCTTATACTGGCGTGTCTAGCTCCCTTGGGTAACCTCGTTTCCTTGATTGCGCTCATAGAGCACTGGCGGATCGAGAAGGCTACAGGCGTTTTGGTCAGTGAGGGTTCGGCCGCTAGGGTGCTTAATATACTAGCGTTTGTGGTTGGTATCATCGGGAATGTCTCGTTACTTATGAACTTCACGGGGTTTGTTCGTTACCTCATCACACAGAGTGTTTCCATATTTTGCTGGATTTTTGCCGCCTCCATGCTTCTAATAGCGGTGCTTCTAACTAATGCCAGCTTTGTGGGTGGCCACGTGGTCCACCAGCGTTCAGAGGGTTTCTGGCTAGCAGTGTGGACCATATTCATGTACTACAGCTGCTCAATCATTCAGACGATTAACTTGTTCGGATACATAATAGGGAAGTACCCGGCTTCGTACAACCTCGACAGGCACCAGAGGCGGCTTATCAACTATACAATGGTGTTTGCGATTTGGCAGGCTGTTGGTGCTGTGGTAATGAAACACCTCATCAGGGAAATCTCCTACGGCGCTTCTCTATACTACTGCGTTGTTTCTGTGTTTACTGTTGGCCTTGGAGATATTCACCCTGTTTCAACAGCAGCCAAAATCGTTGCTTTGGTGTTCGCTTTCGTGGGTATCGTGAATCTGGGAATGGTCGTCACCACGATATCTCGGGTGGTCATCAACTCTGCTGCTCCTGGTATTCTCTGGCATCAAGTCGAAGTCCGCAGAAATGAACTCCTCAGACGATGGGAGAAACTGCCGGATGATCCAGTGTTTCATGATTCCTTCCGGCTAATGAGAGATATCAGAGAACGTGTCGAGCGTCGACACGTCCGATTTAACCGTATTTCCAGTTTGATCCTCTTTGTTGGCTTCTGGCAGATCGGCTCAGCTGTGTTCTATGCTGCCGAAGATTGGACCTATTTCAATCTGATGTATTTCTGCTTCCTCTGTCTTTTGACCATTGGATACGGTGATTTTACACCACAGACGGTTTTCGGCAGGGCGTTCTTTGTACAGTGGGCCATGGGCGCTGTTCCGCTTATGACCATTATTATTTCCACTGCTGGCGATGCTGCCTTCAATACCACGGACCGTCTTCAGCGGATGGCAAGACTCCTTTTGGGAAACACTACGAAAGACTCCTATACAATGGAAGATGCTGCTGAGGGTGTGAGGAAGCCAGATATTGACTCCGGCTCTTCATTAAGTATGAAGAACCCCACTCACTCTCCAATCGATCGCATACTCATGGATCTTGAACTTCTACAAGAAGTGGTTGCGGACGCCTTGGAGGAGCCAAAAAAGAAATATGATCTGAACACTTGGCAAAAGTGGCACTCTAAAGCGCTCAAAACTGACGAAATACCCGACTCCTTCTGGTTTGAAGAGGGCTCTCCACTACGACTTCCTCTCAACGAACCACACTACCTCTTGGTGAACTTGTTTTACCAGATGCGTCTGGACATCGAGAGGTTAAAGACAGAGGGGCCTTCTTATGATCTGGGATCGTATAGTGGTAGAAGTCGAATCAAGGAGCCTTTAGAGTCATAGAGGCAGAGCAAAGGAAGGCTTGATATAGTCTTGAATTTGCACTGGGGTATGGGATATAGGATATGGTAAATATGGCAAGCTCAGCTGAAGCAGAAGGACTTCGCTCAACCACTGAGGCTGAAGAACCTTGTATTAATACAATTATTGGGTGGTTCAGAAACGCAATCCCTCGAAGCCAGAAAGTCCAAAGCTTGGCTCAATCTGAATTGAGGGTGTATTTTTCACTGAAGTTTGACAGAAGAGGCTATTCTTTCTTTCTTTTTATGAACAGAGAGTAGCTCTCGTGAATGAGTGTCATCCTGGTTGCGTAAAACCATGAATAATTTGCACTATCGGCACCAAAAGCAGACCTGCTTTCAACAGGATCCCATCTATCCCAAAAAAAGGGAAATGAACCCCGGCCAACTTACAGAAGCAAGAGAAATCGTAAATCACTGCCTACAAGTCGACTTCTACTCCACTGAATCGCGATGGATTCACGACGACCCAAATCTCTAAATCTTCAAAACCACTTCCAGCAAACCACTATCTGCAAAATTCGTAGCAACAACAATTAACCCCAAAATCACCCACCCCAAAGTACAAAAGTGTCCTCCCACTACCTGTCATTCGGCACACAGCTTATCGCGTATCTTTGACATATCACAGCGTCGATAATGATAAGACGCGAAGAGACCACTCTTCTTTCAACTAACGGTGACAGAGGAGATCGAATTGCAACACATGTCGGCAAATAGCGGACATGTTCAAACACACGATCCGGTGGTTTTTCGGGCCTCCCGAAAAGTGCAACTTCGTCTTTCTTCGTTGACTTATGCTGCCTATACTATGGTGGGAATAGCGCTTCTTTGGCCGTGGAATTGCTATTTGCTGGCTTCTGCTTATTATGGCGACCGGTTCAGCGACACGGCGGGGCTTTCTAAGGCGTATTCCTCGACGTTCATGTCTGTTTCCACCATCACCACCATGCTATTCTCATACTACCTCTCGCAGAAACAAGAGGGCGTGAATTACCACAAACGTATCTTTGCAGGCATGGTGGCCACGATAGCTGTGTTTGCGTTTTTGGCCTTGACGTGTTTTGCCGACTTTTTTATTTCCATGGGCGACTACTCGTTCTTTGCTTTACTCATGCTCACTGTCTTTGTCAGTGCTATGGCCTCCAGTTTGGCCCAGAACGGGGCATTGGCTTCCGCAAACGTGCTTGGAAGCATTTACACGAACGGCGTAATGGTGGGCCAGGCCATAGCTGGAGCACTCCCGCCATTGGCGCTCATTTGCTCGATTTTGTTGGCGGGAAAAGACAAGATCGAGGAAAAACACCCCCACAAGGCCCGCAACACGGGCCTCACGCTCTACTTTTTGAGTGCCTGCTTCGTCGCTTTGGGAGCCGTCTTCTTGCTAGGATTGGCTAACCGCTACAAGAACGCACATGCGTATCTGGCTGTGGACGAAACAGAAGAAACAGAGGAGCCGATCAGCGTTGTGCAGAAGAAGCACGTTCCTTTTGGCTTGCTCTGGAAAAAGCTCAAACTCATCGTCGTGACGATTTTCCTTACCTTCTGTGTCACCTTGGTTTTCCCAGTGTTTGCGTCCACCGTTACGTCAGTCAGAGAGAATCCAGAGAACATTTTCTTCAAAAAGAGCATCTACATCCCCGTTGTTTTTCTTCTCTGGAACATTGGCGATCTTGCTGGCCGTGTGCTCTGCGGCATGACCAACTCCGTCTTCCTAGTCAAGTCTCCACAGAGATTGATCACCTACGCAGTTGCAAGAGTGGTGTTTATCCCGTTGTTCCTCACATGCAACATTCACCCGGGCCTGTCGATACCGGTGATCTCCTCCGATTTCTGGTACCTTTTGTTGCAGTTCCTCTTTGGCCTCTCCAACGGCCAATTGTGCACCTCGTGCTTCATGGTGATTGGTGATAACTGCTCCACCAACGAAGAAAAGGAGGCAGCTGGCGGCTTTGCCACGGTGTTCCTTACTTTCGGGCTCGCTGTGGGCAGTCTTCTAAGCTACCTTTTACTTCCAGTTGTTGGATAAAAAAAACATATATAGAATTCTATTCACTGAAGGGTGGACCCTTTCGCAGCCAAATGTACGCGCGATCACCAACTGTACAGCCTCCTACTACATCAACAAAAACCAGCCAACAAGACCAAAAAAGACAATGTCGTTCTGGGACAATAACAAAGACTCTTTTAAAGCCTTTGGGTCTGCAACGGCCCGAGGAATAGGTCGTGGCTCGAAAGCTGTATATAAAGCTGGCGAGAACACCTATAAAAAGAACGAAGCCAAAAGGAAAGGCTTACCTCCACCGGAGGATACCAAATCTGAACCTGGTGAAACGAATGAATTTGTCCGTCATGAATACGTTCCTCCTAGTAAGGAAAAATTGGCGTCTTTGCCGGGCCCCGTGAAGAGAAACGTTGGTGCCTATGATATACCCAAGGCAGGAGAGAAGTCGAAGTATCCAGCGCCCAGCGAACGGCCGCAGTACAATACTCAGCAGCAGAGTCAGCAGAGTCAACCCCAGCTACCCGTCCAGCCACAACAGCAGTACCAGCAACCAACTCAGTATCAACCGCAACAAGGCTACCAACAACAAGGTTATCAGCAGCCGCAACAGGGTTATCAGCAGCCTCAGCAGGGGTACCAGCAGGGATACCAACAAGGCTATCAACCTCCACAGCCTCAGCAGCCTCAGCAGCCTCCACAACCTCCACAACCTCAACAGCCCCCACAACAGTACCAGCCTCAGCCCTACCAGCCTCAGCCCTACCAACCTCAAAATCAAGGCCCCTCCAGCTATTCTCAGGCCCCAGGTGCTACGCCAGCGTACACTCAGGCTGCTGGAACGGCCCCTTCTTACCAACAAGCTCCAGGCACTGAAAACAGAGGGGCTCCTCCGCCGCCTCCAAGGGAAACCCCGTCTTCGTCAACAATTCCCCAGGCGCAAGAAGCCCAACCTCAGTATTCCCAGCCTCCACAGGTCCCTCAATACAACCAGGCTCCTCAGACTCCTCAGGCTCCTCAGGTCCCTCAGACTCCTCAGGTCCCTCAATACAATCAGGCTCCACAGGCTCCTCAGGCTCAGTATTCACCTGCTCCGCCTGCTGAACCTATTTCTGAAGACTCTACTGGTGAATCGAAGAAGGTTTCCATGTTCAGACCTGATAACGATCTTTCCCAATTTGCTCCTCCTCCTATTCACAAAGGACGAAATGGAGGATCAGTTCCTGCTACTCCCAAATCTCCCGTTGGTCTGCAAGCGTCAATTCACTCCAAGGCGTCTGCCAAGGCGCCTGAACCACCCTCGCAGCCTGGTGTTATAAAGAAATACCAAAGCACGGCTCCTGATCCCACGCTGTTTGCACCTCCACCGAAGGTTCAGTCTAAGCCGGCTCAGGGAGCTCCTCCTTATGCCCCACAGCCTCCACAGCCACCGCAACCCCCTCAAGCTCCTCAAGCTCCTCAAGCTCCTCAAGCTCCTCAAGCTCCTCAAGCTCCTCAAGCTCCTCAAGCTCCTCAAGCTCCTCAAGCTCCTCAAGCTCCTCAAGCTCCTCAAGCTCCTCAAGCTCCTCAAGCTCCTCAGGCTACTCCTGGACCACCTCTGTTACCTCCAAGAAATTCCAGTCTGTCCATTGCATCAGCAAAGAAACCAGTCAAGGCTCCACCTCCAAAACCCGCAAAACCCACTTCTGCAAGACCACCTCTTCCTTCGGAGAATTCCACCTCGTCTCAGCCCAGCCTCCCAGCTAGACAGGTACCTAGCATAAACTCTCCTCCACCTCCGTACGCAATTGAGGAAGAACAAGAAGCTCCTGCTGCTCCTGCTCCTGTTTCGTCTGGTGCTCCCAACTTCGCTGCCGAGATCGCTCGTTTGAAATCTGGAGGTGAAGCACAACCGGAGCCTGCTGCTCCAGCTAAGAAAGTGCCACCTCCAAAACCGGCAAAACCGGCAAAACCTCCCAAACCTGTAAAGCCCTCGTTTGAAGCGAAACGAAGCGCAGAATCCAAACCAGAAGATGCTCCAAAACCAGCATTAGCTGCTAAGCCAGAGGTTGCAGCAAAGCCGCCAATTGCGCCCAAACCTCCAGTAGCGCCGAAACCGCCCATTGCTCCAAAACCAGCATCAAACTCGATTCCTGAGAGTGGAAACTCTCTGACTCCCGGGGTATCCAAGCCTCCACCTCCAGCTTTGCCCAGGAGAGAGTCTGAGCAGTCAAACTCAAGCATTTCGACCCCTGCTCGGGGTCTTCCGCCATTAAATGCTGTTCCTCCACAGCCTTCAAACTCTGCTGTACCAGAAACTACGCATTCGCCGGCTCCGCTCTCTCGATCCGCTTCAGATGCTCCATCTGCTTCGTTTCCTCAAACTCCAAATGCTGGGCCAGCTCTGGCGGAGCCTGTGGCTCCACCACCGCCAAAGCGTAACTACGAGAGAAAAGCCGCTCCTTTACCTCCGCCTGCTGCGGCACCTAGCCAGGCTGCTCCTCAACCGGCACCAATACCCAGTGGTCCTCCCCAGCTTGATCTTGAAATGCTGTCTGGGTGGTTTATGGCAACAGACAAGCCAATGGTGCTCCCCAAATCGCTCGAGGGTCTTAACTACTCTACTTCGTTCAAGTATTCCACTCAAGGCGGAATAGGCGGGATGAAGAAGACGTCTACACGTGAATTGAACGTTCGCTTGAAGGACCTCTCGAAAATCAAGTACAGCTTCTCGTGGGTCAACGAAGACCTCAACCTGGCCACTGTGAAGATCGACGAGTACATGCCCTCTCCAATTGACGCAAGAGTTCCTCAGCATGCCGACCTAGTGTCCTACAGTCAGCAGTATGGGGAGAACGTTGCCGGCTACTCGCTTCATAACGAGGGCCAGAAGGTGGCACGTGGTGAGTGTTGGGACCTTGCCAAGTTTGCCTTGGAGGAAGGTTGTGCTGGCAAGGCCTTTGTATCGACCTACTACCATCACGGCTTCCCCATTCTTGAGGTCCACGGCACCCCAACCGGCCCTACAAACATGCGTCCTCAGCTTGACGATGTTCGCCGAGGCGATATTCTCCAGTTCAAGTCGGCCAAATTTGAAAACAGAGCCACAGGCAGCACCCAAACTGCTGGTGACCCAGACCATACGTCTGTGGTAATTGACAAAGTGGGAGAGAAAATCTACGTTCTCGAGCAGAATGTGGGCGGCGTCAAGATTGTGAAAAGAGGAGAATATGAAATTGCCAACATTACCCAAGGTTCTGTGGTGGCTTACAGGCCCATGCCTGCCGGATGGGCTGAGTAAGTGGTGTTGATGTCGTACTATAGTGGAGTGCGAAGTGATGCTCTGCTTAAAAAAGCATCTCACCAGACTTCTTACCACACCATGCCTCTGGCTGACCTTATAGCGCCAGCACTCTCCACAGCACAGGACGAGGAGACTTTTAGCTATGCGAAAATAGACAAGACCGAGATTAAGCGGACCCATCTCCATCTCCAGCCTGGAGAGGATTATCTCGAGAAGATCCATGAGTACTACAATCTCACTGAAGTTGCGTCATTTCTCGAGCAAAAGGACGAGGAGGGCGAAGGTCCCAAATTCAAAAGAGTGACGTTGCAATTTCCCGATTCGTTGATTTGTGATTCGGCCGCTGTGGCCCAGCAGCTCCAGAAGAAGCTCGGTCTCAACGCCGCTCCGTTGACTGTTGACGATAAGGAGAAAAATGAATGTTCGTCGAGCTGTGGCGAGTCCACATGCTGCAAAGGGGAAAGCAAAGAAACTTCAGTGCCCGATCAGAGTCAGAAATTGTGGATTCTTGCAGACACCTCCTACTCATCATGCTGTGTGGATGAAGTTGCAGCTGAGCATGTCAAATCGGACCTTCTAATACATTTCGGCGATGCCTGCTTGAATTCTATTAACAAGCTTTCCTGTGCATACGTCTTCGGCAAGCCTTTCGTGGACCTAGACGAACTCGTGAAGCTGGTTCAAGAAAGATACCCAGAGACCGATACCAAGATCGTTCTCATGGCAGACGCTCCACATACACACATTTTGCATGAGGCTAAGAGTCGCCTCCCCCAGTACTCTCAGTTGGTTGTTGCCGATTTGGAGAGCTCATCGCCGATCATAGGATACCAACCATTGAAAGCTGGAGACAACCAGTTGCGTGCGCTTAACCGAGTCTTCCACACCATAGAGGAGGACGAGACTTCTCTCGGAGAGTATGAACTATTCCACATCACCGCCCCAGAAACACCTCGTCTTCTCCAACTCACAACCAAGTTCCTGCTGACGACGCTCTTTGACCCTAACGAGAACACCACTTCCCAGGGCTCATATCCTAACCTCATGCGTCGCTACAGGTACATGCACATGGCCCGTGCTGCTGGCACGATAGGCATTTTGGTGAATACTCTCTCGTTGAGTAATACGCGGGAGTTGATCAGCGGAATGGGCAAGAAACTCAAAGAAGCAGGCAAAAAACATTACATTTTTGTGGTGGGCAAGCCGAACGTGGCTAAGTTGGCAAACTTCGATGCCATCGACCTCTGGTGCGTTCTTGGCTGTGACCACCAGGGCATCATTGTGGACCAGAACAACGAGTACTTCAAAGCGATTGTCACGCCGTACGAGTTGTTGTTGGCGTTGAGTGACGAGTTGACATGGACTGGCAAGTGGGTGACAGATTTCAAGAGCATTTTGGGTGATCTCGGCGAGGAGCCTGAGGAAAAGAAAGAAACTGGAGAGGACTCCGATGAGGATGAGCCTGTTTTCGACCCCGTAACTGGACAGTTCACCAGCACTTCCAAGCCGCTCCGGAAGCTCCAGCACCTCCAAATCTCGCAGAAGGCTGAGAACCATACGGAGACTGATTCAACTGCTCTTGTGCAAAAACTCTCTCTGGCAGTTGCGCTCAAAAACACTGTTCTGACGTCAGCGGCTTTCCTTCAGCAGAGAGCATGGACCGGTCTAGGCAGTGACTTCAAAGACCAGGAGGATGACAGTGAAAGCGACTACGATGAGAGTGGTGCTGTGGCTGAGGAAGGAGCTTCGGGAATAGCCCGTGGCTACGACTTCGATGTCGCTGATGCCGGTTCCAGAAAGCCGTGAGTGAAGAGAATTTTATAGAGATGGGATGTCATGACGGGGTATTTTGTAGGGTCGAGTTTGTGTGGGAATGAGAAGTGTCATAGCTAAACATCTACAGAAATGGATGCAAGTCCTCCCAGTACTTGCCTTTCACCATAAAAGGTCCCATCTCTCATCCACCATGAACATATTCCAATTTCCATCCACCCCAAATCTTTCTCAATTTCCATCCACCAACTTCCCACTGGTCCTACTGCTCTATTCCACTAGCCACCTTATCCCACATCTCCAAAGAACTATCTCATTTTTTTTTTTTTTGGTTGATTCATTCATAATAATACAAAGAATCTCCCCTTCTAGTTCAAGTAAAATTCCACCTTGATCAAAATTTCACCTTCCCATCGCTCCTCCATTCCACCTACTCCTACACATCAACACTTTCGCAGCCAGAAGAAACCAACCACCATGAATGTGGACACAATCGTTCACGAAGCAGTGCGGCTCCACTGGCTCCTCTATCCATTCCTTTTCCTATTAAGGTACGTTTAAGAAAGCTAGACTTTGCGCTTTCACTAACCCCAGCTTGTTCAGCGGCTTCCATTGGATATATGTCCTAGGCTACCTTCTTCTCTTCGGAATCGATGCATTGACAGTGTATGGCCAGGCATACAAGCTACCGAAGCAGTGGATTTCTTTGGGAAAAAACGATGTGGTTTTGATCACAGGCGGCTCCCTGGGCCTCGGCCTCGAGATGGTCAAGCAGTTGCTTTTTGAATATCAGGTTGGAAAGGTGATTGTGCTTGATATCCGCAAACCCGAGTTTGAGTTTGGCCTGGCGCCGTTGGAGTTCCATCGATGCGATGTTTCCAAAGAACACGACCTCAATTACACCTTGGCGGGTGTTTTACATGCTCTAGATGCTCGCAATGAGCATGTATCTGTACTTATCAATAACGCTGGGGTTCGGAACAGCGGAGGACTCCTTAATGTCAGCGATAGCACAATTCGCCATACTTTCAACGTCAACACATTTGCCCAAATCACAGCGCTCCGAAAGGTGATCTCCCGCCATGTTAAGCACCACAAGCACTCACAACTCTATGTGGTTTCTGTGTCGTCCATTTTGGCCACCTTGGCGCCAAAGAACGGCTCTATTTACGCAGCTTCCAAGGCTGCTGTGTTTCAAATCCACGAGAGTCTCACTCAAGAGCTTGCAAACCTACCGAATATTCGCCTACTTTTGGTCGCTCCAGGCCAACTCACTACAGACATGTTCAGGGACATTTCTCCAAGCCGAGAATTCTTTGCGCCGGTCGTTAATCATATAAAATTGGCTCGGCAGATTCTCGAAAAGGCCAATAAAGGCGAGAAGGGGGTATTTTGTTCGCCTTTCTACGCCAATTGGCTTCCTTTCGTCAAGGTGCTTCCGCTCTTTTTACAGGACCTATGTCGGTGGTTTTCCCAGATGGACGAGAAGCTCTCTGATTGAGCGTTTGATAAGGGAATGTGGAGAACCTCATAGAAAGCTTATCGAGCGGATATGATAATGGGCAAATCGGTATGCTAAGAGAGTCAGCCCTGGAGCCCTCGAAGGTCGCCACTGGCATGAAGAGGGATAAACAGACACTGGTGTTGAAAGCTGCCAGAAAAGACAATTCGACTAAACGTTAAACACTCTAAGTGTGAAGGACAATGAAGACACTGGAATAAAGCAGCACTCTTCAGAATGGAGAACGCATAACTCCAAGCAGATTTCCAAACCACGTATACGAAGCAGAATCCTCTAATAGTATACCCCTCGACTCGTATCTCCTACAATACAAATGTTGGACACTTCAGCCAACCATTCCCTCGCTAATGCATGGATTCCTACCTACTGGCTCTTTTTCTCGACCAAATCGCCAAACTCACGGACAGCAGCTTCCTGGTTAAAGTAACCAAACTGGTCAAACACCTTATTGAATGGGATCTCCTTGGTCACAGCACCCTGTTCGTTGCCATTGAGCACCGCCCTGACGTTATATATCGGGTCGTACTTCGTCGTCGAGCCGTACACCACGATTTTGTCCTGTTTCTTGGTTCCCACGTACTTTGTGTTCTTGTAGCCAGGGCCCGAGGTGAAGTAGAGCAAAACGCAGCTAACAACGAAGTACAACGCGACAGCACCGGCAATCACATAGTACGTGTCCTTAAAAGAGTAGTTTTTCTCCAACCAGAAAAGAAAGCCGGCAATGGCCACGGTTACACTTCCAAGGCCTAGTTTGAGGTCGATCAAGGTGAACGACTGTTCATAGCCAAAGTGACCGAAAACAACCGGAAGCTGCTCTTCAAGGGAGTTTCTGAGTTCCGTGACCGAACTGATGTTAGAATGGATCGGGAGAAAACACGTGCTTTACATACTTGAGGTTTACCTTCTTTGCACTGGACATGGTGTAGTTACTACTTCGCGATGTGTCCAGACCTCCATATACCGATCTACAGATACGGTTGAACCGCCTTTGAAAGAGGCATGCTTTAGTGTTTTGGGCTTGCTGTGATTTCAAATAAAAAAAATCCATCCAATCCCCATTTGTCTCCCTCTCATGCTGTTGTTTCTGCTGTCGCTGCTGTCTCTGCTGTCTCTGCTGTATATGTCTATGTTGAAGAAAGCAAGATAAGCTTCTTCTTTTTCTTTTTCTTCTTCCCCGTATCATTGGCCTCCTGTCGCTCCATCTCCTCCCGGGCCTTACGGATCATCTCCTCTGCGTCCCAGCTCTCCTCACCTTCAACGCTCCGGAGCTCTGATTGTGGTATGCTGGTACCCCATACAGTTTTTTGCAACCTCCGGGCTTCGTGCTCGGGCTCCTCCTGGGAGCTTTCAACCTCTTGTGATTCGGCGCTGAGCGAAGGAAGATCACGGTAGTCGGAAATGCTGAGGCTGCCAAAATTAGCCGGGGGCATCCAGTCGTGTTCCTCGGGAGGATTGTTTTCACGATTGAAGAATTCTCTTGTACGCCTCTCCTCGTCATTGAGCGCCCGACGCCGCTTCGACTCCTCCAGATGGAACTTCTTGCTCGATTGCTTGCTTCGTCTGGTAAGGTCAGCCTTGAATGTGTTCCACGTTTCTTTGCTGATGTACTCGTTGTTTTGCCACTTGCACTCCATGAACCCGATCGTGGTGCCCTGGGGCAAATGCAGAAGGTACTTGTATTTGGTGAAAGCAGTCTCAGCACTCAATTCCTCGTAGCGGATATTCTCGACCTCGGCAATTAGCGAGCTGGGAAGCTGTGCGTAATCATTATTGTAGCTCGACTTCAACACCTTTATGTCGAGTGGCGAAAGCACGTAAACTGTTGATGACTTGAATCCTGTTTGGTAATAGTAGAAGGATGCGCCAGGTCCGTGAGGTTTTATGGCCTGGTGTGCTTTGGCGTTATCAGGAAGGTCCTCCGCGAATTTAGACGACCACAGGGCAAGATCATCGTCGATATTTTTGAGTGCCATTCTTGTGAATTTCCCGTCATCCTGGTACAATTCCTTCTCCTGCTCGTAAGCCGCTTTGATCTGGTCCTTCTCAGCCTCGTACATGCTAACAAGGTAGGCTAAGTCGCCCTTGAAGAAACGCAGGTACTGACTCAAATCGGGGTCCTGCTGCGCTGCCCAGGGAAAAGTGTCGATCGAGTCCAGAAGCTGCTCGAAATAACGAGGCAAGGGAAACACTCTATGGGGTTGTCTGCTCATTAACGTGAGAACCACCTCGTCCTTGATCTTGGGCACCTCGAACCGCTCATCCACGTTGTCGATCTTGACCGGCTTGACGTCCTTCTGGCGGATGATAGACCCACACAACGGGCAGTCTCTGTACTTCTCCACGATCACCTTGCTCTCTTTTTTCATCAGGGTAGGCACTTCACTTTCTAGAAGCGATAGCAAGCAGGGAAGGCACAAGATGTGTCCACACGAAGTGATCATTCGGGGCGCCGTCAAGTCTTCCGAAAGGCAAATCGGGCATGCATTGCCCTTGGGGACTATGATTCGTAGTATATCGTCGGTGTCTACCGGAACATTCGGATCAATCTGCTGGACATTGTAGTTTTTTCTGTAGTCCACCACAAACTTGTAGTTGACGTTGATAAACCTCATGCCATGGAGGAACAAATGCTGCTTTCTGGGTCCGTTGGAGCTGCGTCTTCTTGGTTTGGGTCGTTGCAGCTTCTGGAACTCAGGCAGGTCCCGATACAGCTGAAAGTCCAACAAGTGGTTTATGGAAATCTGGTTTTTCCTCAGATTGGCATTCAGCTTCTTTCCCAGCCGGGCCTGTCTTTCCATGGCCAGAACGTCCTTGTTCAAGGCTTTGTACTCGTTACCATTCTGGCGAGGTGGATGGGATTTCCCGTTTCCGTGGTTATACGGAATATGCCCGTCGGGCTTATTATGTGTATTGGAGTTGCTCATGACAGCCCAGTGTCCATATTATGCCAGGGCACAGGAAGAGTAGCTGATTTGACTCACTTGCGAAGGGCAGTATCAGCAGGTGCAGGAGACATGGATCTGGGCCGGGTGAAACAGGAGGAGTATGGGTATATTTTTATTGGAATGGGGGTATTTGGGGGTTTTGGGTTGAGAGGTTTTTGCATTTGGTGCTTTTGGAGTTGGGTAGTTTGTGTTGTTGGTTGGTGGTATGATCGCTTAGTGAGACGGAGTAATACCGAGCAAGCACTTCGATGCATTGTGGAGTTCGTTATATTTTGCTCGGTCTAATTCATGATGATTGAGTTATTTAGATTAGATGTGATACATTGGAGGTAGTACTTATGCCTGTGAGTTCTTCTGTGTTACTGACTTTGAACCTCACCATGTTCTTATCGTAGGCCACGTTTTGCAGCCATTTTCATGCCAGCCTTTCAAGCTTGGATAATAATGATGATGAAACTTCTTTTTGTCAATTTGAATGAATACTCTTTCGGATCTTAAAAAGGTGCATTTTGCTGGCCCAACTGAAGTTTGCTTACCACTTGGTTTTGGTTAGTCTTCGATTTTGGGACTTCCCAGGAATACTGGTCATTTCACGACACAACTAAAAGTAAAGATCAAAGCAAAGAAGCAAACTACTCGTGGCATACTTGCTCTGTTCACAGGGTCTATTTGAATGGCACCAGTTTGAGGTTAGTTGAAGAACCAAATCTTTCCAGCCATATATGCTGACTAGTTCTGATGAGTTCAGTGAAGTAGTTTTACTCTTTCTAATGATGGTTTTGAATGAAAGCGGTGTAAATCTATCGCTTTTTCACTCCAGGATCAAAGTACTCTCAAAATCACGATCCATCAGCGTACCTCGTAGTAGAAGGATATACATAAGTAAGAATCCATGAATGAGCTGAATTACGGCAATTTCATGAACGAATTGCTTAAAAGAATAGAAAAAAGCTCTACTAAAGCTGTTGATTTCCGCACTGCTTGACGTCGTCTATCTGTTCCTACTATGTATCCTCGTATAGACAAAGAACCCTATTCACGTAGATCTACTAATCCAAGTCGTCTTCTATTTACGGAAACAAAACTTCCACATTCCCGCTTGTCCACTTCTCTGCGTCTCCACATTTCGATCTACCCTAGGAGAATTCACCTCTACTGCCTCAAACCTCCACTGCACTATCACCAATACTGACCCTCATGGACCTCGAAGCTGAAGCAGGAAAAACGTATCCGTGAATCCCACTACTACAAAACACCAAATACCAGATTCCTGAACCTCTCCATTGTTCAAATGCACTCTCCTACTATCCGGCTAGATCTACTACTGGCTGCGAAATCGCCAAATTGTCCAGATAAGCTCGAACCAACCAGTACCGAAAATCGCTCCACGGCACCGAAACAATCAAAACTTGCAAAATCAAATAACTCCACTCTTCTCTTTCCTTTTTTCCCCAAATCGGTTCACCTCCCATATCTGTTCGCTTCCCTAAATAGAACCTCCAGCTTTCCATCTTCCTGCGCCTTGATTTCGCACTATCAATCTCCATAATCCACATACTACTCCATCTTTCTTCCTAACTTTCCTTCATTATGTCCTACGAAAGGGTGGATGCAATGCCGACGCTTCCACCGGCTTACGTAAACGAGGAAGACGACGACTCGGCTTTTGCGCTGGGCTCTGGCGGCCTGGTGCCTCCTATAGAACAGTTTGAGATTGATGACGAGGAGGTATATGAGCCTATAAAGCGGGACAACGTTTTGAAGCGTTTCGCTTTTGTCAGCAAAAGATTTGCCTTCACGTTGCGAGATAAGGTCGTGGATCCGATGGTCCGGTGCTTTGATCCTGTGATGGAAGGCTACAACTACTTCAAGAGGCTGTATGAACTGCAGTTGCTCAAGCTAGGGAACCCGTTGGTGGTCAAGCGGTTGCTCTATGTATTCTTTGTGGTGGGGTTGATGTTTGTGATTGCGGAGAACGAGGACACGGAGGGCGTCAACGGCACTTCGGGTGGTGCTTTCTCCTCGGGCTATTTCTATGATACCGAGAAGCTCGGCAACACCTTGGCCCACTACATCGAGCCCAGAACCATCCAGGAGAACTTGGAATACTTGAGCTCTATGCCGCACATGGCCGGAACCATGGGCGATTTGGCGTTGGCT
This sequence comes from Candidozyma heveicola, assembly GCA_003708405.2. NCBI lineage: Eukaryota > Fungi > Ascomycota > Pichiomycetes > Serinales > Metschnikowiaceae > Candidozyma > Candidozyma heveicola. The sequence continues at coordinate 90,658 of PPOB02000001.1, forward strand.
CGCTACGTTGAAAGCTACTTCCTGAACAACGGTATCAACAATGTGGACTTCAATGAGCTTGAGACGTTCTTAAACTATCCCACAGGCGACTCTTACGTGAGCTTAGCCGACGGCTCTTTGAGAGCTTCGTTGGGCCCACAATCCGGTCACGAGCAGCTCATGGCATTTAATCCCAACTCACCCAGTCTGGACGGTGAAATCGAGGCGCCATTCATCTACGGCAATTTCGGTGACCCTGAAGACTTGCAGAAAATTGTGGACGCCAAGATCGACCTCAAAAACACTGTGCTTTTGGTGAACTACGGCGGTAACACGCCGGAGGCTAATAAAGTGTACGCCGCAACCCAGATCGGCGTCAAGGCCGTTGTTTTCATTTCTCCCAAGGTTCTGTTCGCTGGTGAGGTCAAAGACGATGCTATCAAGAAGACCAACGTCGGGCTCTGGAGGTACAGTGCCGGCGATGTTTTGAGACCAGGCTGGTCCAAGCATGGCTCGTATCTCTCCAATGACGATTGGGAGCACTCAAAGGCGACGGCGAAAATCCCCTCTATTCCCATCAGCTGGAAGGACGGTATGGCCTTTGTGAGCAAGCTCAAGGACCAAGGTATCGATTTCGGCAACGGCTTCTTCTCTGGCAGTATTGATAAGAACCCGAAAATCAAGCTACAGGTCAAAAATACTGAGCGTGTTGACCACCCAATTTGGAATGTTGTTGGCCACATTCCGGGCCGTGAGCAACCCGAAAAGGGTGTGCTTTTCGGAGCTGCTCGTGATTCTTCCTGCTATGGCACTATGTCTTCAGCTAGTGGTACAGCGGCTTTACTCGAGCTTGTGAAGATCTTCTCTGGTCTTCAGAGAAAGTATAACTGGACGCCCGCTAGATCTTTGTACTTTGTGTCGTTCGATGGTACCGAGAACAACCTCGCAGGAAGTGCTAAGTGGGTGGAAGCACGTAAAGACTCGCTCATGAGTGAGGGTTACACCTACGTCGACATCAATGGCTTGGTGTCGGGCGACAAGATTTCAATCCAGGCACATCCTGTGATTCAAAACGTCATCAAAGACGCAATGAAGAAAGTGGGACTCACCGAGTCTCAGAAGGGCGACTCGCTTCTGTCTTTTTACGATCTTTATAAGGCTCAGAACAAGGGCAAGGATGATATTGTTTACAACATGTTGGAGGAGCGCAACTACATTCCATTCATCAACGAGATCAACATGCCAGCAATGGACATCTCCTTCACTGGCGAGGAGTTCGTGGAGGGAACTTGTGCTGACGATTTTAAGGCGTTTACTGATAAGAAATTTGACCCTGGTTTGAAGAAGCATAAGCAGTTAGTCGAGGTGATTGCGAGAGTGGGACTTGAACTCGTTGAGAACCCAATGATCCCGTTCGACTTTAACAAGCTCGCAAATCAATTGTCCGAAAGCGAAAAAGATCTTGAGAAGTACGTCACCGATCAAATTAATTCATACCCTTCGCATGTCGACTTCAAAATTAATTACGACCACTTGAAGCAGGCTATTGACAAACTCAAGCGTGATGCTCGCCTGTTGAGTATCAAACAGGCGGACTGGAAGAACTTCATAGACGCCAGCTCTTTGGAGCCTCCTGTATTTGCCGCTACAAGGCGTCTGATGAATCAGAATATGGTTCTCTTTGACTCCTATTTCTTGAGCGGTGACTCACTGCGTTCAAGAATTGGCTATGCCAATTACCTTTTTGGAGCTCCATTTGATGCGCCCCCTACAGACGATTCAACGTACCACTGGAGCAGTTTCCCTATGGTTCGTGATGCTGCTGCAAAGGGTCACTTTGGGGCAGTTCAGGAGGAAGTTGACCGTGTTGCCAGTCAGATTCTTTCGTCTTGCAGTGCGATCAACCCCATGGGTTAGGTTTATGATACATAGGGTTCTTGAAAGGGATGGAAATTGGGATTTGCTGTAGATATGCTGGTTACTTGGATTCATGTATACTTTTAGAGCTGTGGTTTGTTATTTCTGGCCAAGCTGGAGGTTTTGGTTTCTTCTGTGAACGTGAACGATTTTTTATCATTATTAACCATAATCTTGTCTGGCTTTGCAATCGTCAAAAGCCGTCATCGTAAACTGATCAAAATGAAAGCAAGTTTTTTACGTGAATTGGCTGGTTAAGCATTTACTTGGCCAGAGAACTATCACAGTAAATGGCTGCAAAACCCCATATCTACTTCTAGCCGCCCGACACCATGTAAATTTTTGAATGCCTCGTACATTGAAGAGCTCCTTAGACTATTCCCCTACTTTTATGCTCTAAGCATTGTGGACTAGACTAGCCTGGTGCCTCTTTAATAGAATCACTTGATATCGCCTTTACAGGTCATCCAGAGCTCCCCGATTGCCAAGAGAGGCCCAATGAACACTCCCAAAAACTATCTAAACAAAAAGGAGTTGCTGAATATAAAAATGAGTCGATTTTCTAGCCTTAATTTTGCATGATATATTTACTTCTAAAAGTGTATTATTCAGAAGTCCTCTCGGTGGCCAAGCTGGCTAAGGCGCGAGACTGTAATGTGATTGTAATCTTGAGATCGGGTGTTCGACTCACCCCCGGGAGATTTCTTTTTGCAATTTTTTCTTCATTAGAGAAGAGAACTTTCTTCACCTCTATACGTACATTCTATTTACCCGGCGTTGAAAGCGCCATGAGATCTTCAAGGTAGAAGTCCCTAGATCTAAGCTGTGGATCAAGAGCCCTAACAGCCTCGGTGAGATTACTCAAGTACTCCAAATTAAGCCCGCTGGGCCCCTTGCTTGTTTTGATCACTGCAGCGGTGCTCTGGACACTTTCTGGACCCACGAACGCCTCGTTGTCTAAGGTGCCAATGTAGATAAAAGACTCGATGAAGAGGTCTTCATCGCTATTACGGGGTATTTCGTTCACGACAGCCTCGGCTTCCTTGGGCACGCTGTGGACATGAAAGCGGACCTTGTGAAGCGTGTATCCGTTTTTTTCCCTCACGTCAAGATATGCCTTCATCTCGTCCACATGCTCTGGGGGAACGTAGTAAGCCACACCCCACACTTTCAAGTCGTCCTCCTCCAACTGGTCTATTTTGTGTTTCACGTCGTGGATGCCGGTAGCCAAAGCCTCGCTGGGGAGGTCAGCCACCGATTCAGTGGCGATTCCCAGCTCGCCTGCTTTGGGATTGAGTTCGTAAGTGCACAAGTCATTGTGAAACCTGGAGTGGTTTTTGAGATCCTGGAGCGACAAAAGCGTGGCTACTCTACCAGGGCTTTCAGGCGTGCCCCTGTGGTCCGAGGAAGATTGCCAGAAACGGCGAATGTAGCCTTTAAGAGTGCCGGTCACTCTGAACTGGTAGAGTGGAGGAGGCTTGAAGATGAGCAGGCCGTAGCCTATGATCCACATTCCCTCGGTAGTCATTGTGATATTTTCTTGATTTGATTATATGGAAGGAGGAAACGGCCTTTGGTTTTATGTGGATCTGGAGAAGAAGTGGTAACTGTGGATGCGGTGGAGCCGGATGTATAGAGTGCACCAGTGCCTCCAGGTATCAACCACCCAGCATGGGTAAATAAGAAACGGTTTAGATTTTGAACATTTTTGGCGAAGATTCTTATTTTGGTGAGATTGTGATTGGGGGGTTCTGGCGAGGCGTAGATGACTCGTAAAACAAGGGTCTTTGTTTGCAGTCGTTTTGCAGCCATTTAGCACACCATGCCTCTTCATAACGCAAGCGTCCTGGAGCAACCGAAATGCTGGGATAGGAAATCGGAGGGTCTAAGCGGAAAGTGGGAATTCTGCTTGGTTTTTTTTTTTTTTTTGCATTAGGTTTTTCATTTGGCATTATATTTCTCGGGAGCTGAAGAATTGAGACCTCGCACCAAAGATAAGGAAATCACCAGACGGATGTATCGTAGGCAGAATTACTGTAGACAATAAGCAAGACTCCCGGGATCTCCAAAGATTCCAACTTATGGTTACATGAAAATCACCAGAATCCTGGAATCTCGAAATAGGCAGACTTCGATTTCGCTAAGCCCACCAGCTGGTTGCAACCCATACCCATGCTGGATTCCAAACCACCCCATACTCGAGCCTTTTTTTACATACTAGATAAAATAACCAAAATCCCGAATCACAACAACAATCAGATGATCCCCAACGTCCAGACTTCTCCAAATCGGAGGATCTCTTAATGCCAGATCTGTGCATCGTCTGGTGACAGAAATTTCGCCCTCGTCGAACGAATCGTAATTAAACACATCCAATCAAAAAATCCTGCCAGGCTCGTGACCCCTTATCAATTTCTCTCGACACGTTCCTGCCAACTGACCCCACTGGTATCAGCCTCGCCCTGAGCATTCCTACCAGCTCCCCCTTCACTCCCCTCCTTTCTCCACTACGTTGCCAGAAATGCCATATTGTCGTCTATTTTACCAAATCCCACTTTTAAACACTCCGAATCACTCTACTTTGCCCCTTCAGAAGGCACCCCCACCGTTACTCTGCTCACTTTATGTAAGCGCTTATGTAAGCTTGCCTTTCCCCGGACTAGCTCCAGGGCGAATCTCCCGGCCGATAAGAACATATATAGTACCGTTTTCATCCTGGCAGTGCCAGAATCTCGCCTCTGTATCCAGACGTCAAAAAGCTGTCATACAGCCTCCGAAGCTTTGTTTGTTCTTGGCGGCCTGCATACATCCCGCCCATATATCATCACGAAAACCGTCTAACCGATAACAAATGTACCAATGTGGTCCCAGCTAGAGGTATGAATTTTCGAAAATTTACCACTATATGATTATTTCAGCCCGTACTAACCCCAGATTGAACAGTCGCATATTGCGTACGCATGTGTGGGCATCTTCAGCGCCCTATTTTCCCTAGCGTCGCTTTTCGTTAAGGAACGTTTGTACATTGGTGAAGCAACCGTGGCGACCATCGCCGGCTTGATCTTCGGACCCCACTGTCTCAACTGGCTAGATCCGCTAAAATGGGGAAACTCGGACCACTTGACGTTGGAGATTTGCAGAATCGTCTTGTGCATCCAGATTGTCGCTGTGGCGGTAGAGCTCCCTAGAAAGTACATGAAGAAGCACTGGCTCAGTGTGGCTATTTTCCTATTGCCTGTCATGACCTGCGGCTGGTTGGTCGTGGGTCTTTTTATTTGGGCACTTATACCCAACTTCAACTTTGCTGATGGGTTATTGGTTGCTGCGTGTGTGACAGCTACAGACCCTGTTTTGGCTGCTGCTGTGGTCGGTAAGAGTAAGTTCGCCGAGAGAGTCCCAGGACATTTGCGTAATTTACTTACGGCCGAATCGGGCTGCAACGATGGCATGGCTTTCCCCTTCATCTTCCTTGGTCTCAACTTGGTCACCCAGGCAAACCACGCTAGACACGTGGTCAGAGACTGGTTTACACTCACGATTCTCTGGGAATGCTGTTTCGGTGTTCTTTTGGGCGTGGTGCTTGGCTACTCCTTGAGGAAGGCCTTGGGTTTTGCGGAAAGGAAGGGCCTTATTGATAGAGAATCCTTCTTGGCGCTTTTCATTTTCCTCGCCTTTGTCTCTGCTGGAGTGGGCTCTATGCTTGGCGTTGACGACCTTTTGGTTTCGTTTGCCGCAGGTACTGCTTTCGGCTGGAATGGTGAGTTTGCCAGGAAGACCGAAGAATCTCACGTTTCCACTGTGATCGACTTACTTCTTAACTTGTCGTTCTTCATCTACTTTGGCGCCATCGTCCCCTGGGCTGACTTCAACAACAGTGATCTCGGCCTTGACGTTTGGAGGTTGATTATTCTTGCTATTGTGATCATTTTCCTTCGGAGAATCCCTGCCGTGCTTGCTCTAAAGCCGTTTACTCCAGATGTCAAGACATGGAGAGAAGCGTTGTTCTGTGGACACTTTGGTCCTATCGGTGTTGGTGCCATCTTTGCCGCCATTCTTGCCCGAGGCGATTTAGAGGGCCACTATACCGATGAGGAAACGCCCTTAGCTGATCTCGAGGACATCAACTTCCCTCACTACCAGCTCATCAAGTGCATTTGGCCCATTGTCTGTTTTGTTGTCATTACATCCATTGTGGTTCACGGCTCGTCGGTCGCTGTTTTGACCCTTGGTAAACGTTTGAACAGAATGGCCATCACCTTGACAACCACAAATACCCACGACCAGGGTCCTACCTGGATGTCCCGTTTGCACAAGCTCGACAGATCTACGACCTCGTACTCCTTGCACAGCATTGATACCGCTCATCCTGATCTCAAGCCTGATGAAACAACTCCGTCGCAGACAGGCGTCAAAGTCAGACCTGCTGGTGGAGCTAGGAGAAAGAGAATGCAGAGAAAGAACAATAAGCGTGAAGGAAACACCACCGATGATGGAAGACATCGTCCTCACGCAGAAGTGTTGCAATTGGGCAAGTCTCAATCCCACGCTCCCTCCAAGGGCGACGGAGACGAATCAGGATCAGGCGCCACCTCTTCAACCTTTGCAGAGAAGGTCGATAACACTACTTCCAATCACACTAACGAGGATACTTTGAATGGCACTAGAAACAAGAATGTACAGAATTCAGGCCAGCCTCATGAGGGTGAAGGAGACACTGAGCAGGTTCCAGGCACAGTATACGAAGATGGTGAACATCTTATAGTGGAAGACGATGAGGGTGAAATTGTGGAGAGTTTGTCCAGGAGTGAAGGCGGGTCGACGTCACGGACCGGTGAGGAGATGAGTATCCACTCGATGGGCTCCTTGAGGCGACACATGTCACAGTATTCTGCTGCGTCTTCGAACCTGAGAGCTTCTTCTGGTGCGAAGAGCCATGAATCCCTCGGCAGGAAGATCACCAGGACTTTGAGCAATACGAGAAAGGCATTTGTCAAGAAGGATGGTGGTGGAAAGAAGTTCTACGCCCACCAGATTGACAATGTGATCGTCATTGAGAACGCCGACGGTGAGATCGTCAGACGCTACAGAGTCAACAAGCACAACAACCCGAACAAACCTTCGGGCAGAGGCAGACTGGGCTCCATTGTCAATAAGGCGTTGTCGCTTGTGGGTATTAAGAACAAGGAACCACAAGCTTCTGGCAGCGCAACCAGAGAGCATGGACCGACTACAACGGCATTGAGCACACCACTCTCTGTGGCAGAGAAAGAAAGGGTGGAGATTCCTCATCACGTCGCTCCTCACGAAGATGAGGAGAAATTCAACAAAACGATGCAGCAAAAGCTCAGTGGCATTATAGAGGCTGAGACGGGTGTAAATGGTGATCATCTCATTCTCGAGGAAGACCCTCCCGAGTTCGACGAGTCTGAGGAGTCTGAGGAAGAGCAGGCAGAGGAAACTGCTGTTGAGAAGGAAAGACGTTTGGCTGCGTTGGGACATTCTTCCAACAGAAGAGATGCGAATGATGAGGAGGTTTAATTGTACTTTAATTAGGTAGCATTAGTTCTATAGCATTTGGCATATACAAATCCACGATAAGGATGTTAAGTATATTTAGTTGGGTCTAGCATTTGGCATACGCTAATACGGGATAAAGTTCAGAGTTGGGTAGCATTGCTCTATATAACAGTTGGCATATTTTCCACGATTAGCGGCCACCGGTAATTATACATCGCTTCTTAGTGAGCAGCCTTTGGGGCATTAGGCAACTTAGCCAAACCAGCCTGGATACCAGCAACACCCTTGAGCAAGTCCTCCTCAGAAATGACCAAAGGAGGAGCCAAACGGATAATGTTGTCGTGGGTAGGCTTGGCCAAAACACCCTCTTCCTTCATAAGCAAACAGAGGTCCCAAGCGGTCCTGCCGTTGGTTTTGGCCTCGTCGATGACAATGGCAGACATTAAGCCCTTGCCTCTGACTTCAGAGATGATACCGCCAGACTCAGCCTGCAACTTCTCCAAGTTCTTGCGCAAGAGAGCACCCAAGTTGTTGGCTCTGTCCACCAAGTTCTCGTCCTTGACAACCTGCAAAGCAGCCATAGCCACACGGCAAGCCAATGGGTTACCACCGTAAGTGGAGCCGTGGGAGCCAGGTGTGATAGTCAGCATGATATCCTTGGAGGACAAGACAGCAGAAACGGGGTAGACACCGCCCGAAATAGCCTTACCCAAGAGAATGACGTCGGGCTTGACGTTCTCGTAGTGCTGGTAGCACAACATCTTACCTGTTCTGGCGACACCGGTCTGGATCTCGTCACAAATCAACAAGACATTGTGCTTTTTACAGAGCTCTTGCACTCTGGGGAAGTAGTCGGCTGGAGGCACGACAATACCGGCCTCGCCCTGAATAGGCTCCAACAAGATAGCAGCGATCTTGTCGCCAGCATTGGCGAAAGCCTTCTCCACATCCTCAATGACACCGTATCTCAACAAAGTGCCCTTTGGCTCGCCTGGGATCTGAGGTCCCACGCCATTGAGGTATGGACCGAAGTTGGTGGTGGCCTCGGAGTCAGTGGACATGGAAATGACACCCAAGGTTCTACCGTGGAAGTTGTCCACAGCAGACAAAATAATGGCCTCGTCCTCCTTGATGCCCTTCTTGACGTAGCCCCATCTTCTGGCCAACTTGAGACCAGTCTCGACGGCCTCGGCACCGGTGTTCATAGGCAACACCATCTCGTAGTTGAAGAACTCGGTGACGTACTTGGCAAACTGGCCGAAGACGTCGGAGGAGAACGCTCTGGAGCACAAGGTCAAAGTGTTGGCCTGCTCGACCAAAGCCTCGATGATTTTAGGGTGGCAATGGCCCTGGTTCACAGCGGAGTAGGCAGAGAGAAAGTCCAAGTATTCCTTACCCTCAGGGTCCCACACATGGGCACCTTTGGCCTTGTGGAAGACCACGGGGAGGGGGTGGTAATTGTGGGCGGAGTACTCGTCCTCGTACTGCTTGGCGGTGGCTGAAGAAATAGACATTTTGTTGAGGAAAAAAACTGGGGGATCACTCGCTTTATATACTTGTCTCCATCGCTCTATGTTGCCTATAGGTGTAGGACACGGCGTGGGTTGCCGTTTCGGGTGCAGCTTGGGGAATCTTGATCAGATTCGCAAGGAATCGCCGTTCTCGGAAGCAACTGAACGCGAGCCCCTCAGAAAGAAAAGCGGGAATGGGGCACGTAATTAGGGAAGATTGCAGAGAATGGGCGTGATCTATTTTGATTCGAGGGTGGTTGTTTTTTCGAGATAATCAGTAGGCTTTGGTTCTTTGTGATTGATGGATTTAATTAGGCGTAGCTGGTTTTGTTGGTAGATATGGCTGCGAAATCCAAGAAAGTGGTACCCTGGCGCACCTTCCATTGGTGGATGCCTTGCGGCTTGATACTATAAGATTCAGATTCCGTTGAGTGGGTGTAGATGAGTTTTTGGTTTTTTTCTTTTTGTATTGAATGGATTGGAAACCCAGGATCGCGGTTCTTTAGGGCCACTTAGTGGGGTGGGGCATAGATCCTATACTGAGATCGCAGTAGAGAACCAAAAGGTGCAACCGTGCTTTGTTAAAAATTGTATCTATTCTTAAGGACTCTTTGTTTTTTGGTCTGTCTATAAAGCGAAATACAATTTTTCGTTCAGGGACTAATTTTTATCAATTCCGCATGAAAGCCGTCTACCTGGCTGGCGGTAATGTCTGTACATGGGTTGTTCACAATCTGCCTAATATCTGGGAGATCCTAGCTTCGAGAAAATGGAAGACAAGAAGTGGATTCTATCCCGGGTAGTAGTTTTATTTGGAGTTGTCTTCCTCATTTCGATGTTGAACTTGAGTGAAGTTCAAGAACGATAAATCGAGTCTTGCACCGTGGGCATGTATTCTCAATTGCTATAAAGCAACTACTATTGCAAGCCCGGCTTCTTTCACCTCTAACTTTCAGGCTGTCTTCAATTCGTCTTCACGAGGTCGCCAAAGCTTTGGGAAGTTGTGAAGCTAGGTTGAGAAATGCATTCGAGAATCCACCGTAATTATCTTTACAGGGCTATAATATGAGTTGAAGAATTTTAGTTGGTGACAGCCACGAGTCTAGAGTTCTTGGAGGAAGCCCATTTATATATTACGACGGTACGAGAGAGAGGAAGTTTTGACGGTGTAACTACTGCGTAAGCGGTGGTAACGTTTGATATAAAAATCAAGTAATAGACTACCTAAAGATATGAGTCACGAGTCCAAGATTGAAACATCATAATACCGTCTGATCCTTCGTGACCCAGGGCGTTTGATGAAAGACCTTTTCAGTTAACGCGATATTCTGGTCATTTAAGGATTATGACAATTGTGCTGGCAGGCGAAATCCTCTTTAAAGTAATCCAAGAATGTCCCATGCCCTCAATTGCAACATTGCCAAATCACTGAAATGTCAAAGTGGTGATAATTATGCGATCGACGTGGGGCTGCTTATTCTCTGGAAACCTTCACTTGCAGAAGTGCATAAGCATCAGATACCCAATCGCCCAATAACCCGTTCACTACAAATCCAAAACTACCACAATTTCTCGTGAGCCACCTCGACCTCAAAATCCCCCAAATCCCCCCAATGGTCTGCTCGACCTTCTGGAAATCTGTCCGGTCTACGCCTCACCTTATCTGAGGCTCAGGACGTCATTGCACTGGGACAAACAACAACACAACAAAAAAGTCCAAAAAATCAAAATATTGACCTCTTCTCCAGATCCAGCAAAAATCCCCATAGCCCCATTATTCACCACTGCATCGCCTGTTTCTCCAGGTGGACCCACTATCTGGCGCAGGGTTCGTCCTCTACATAGTGTGTGCACATTTACACCATTTGGGAAGGAGAAAAAAAGTGATCCAAGTCTACCCCGTGTCATCTGATACACCGACCCAGACTATAAACTCAGCCGATTACCAGATTTCTCCTGACAATGGAACAACCCACAAAACGCTCGCAACAGCACGGCTTCGAGCCCCAGCACGAAAACCCCGATATCGCATCTTTGGCTACCATCGGGATGAGAATCAGAAAGCTGGTTGCTGACGGCTACTCTGTTGCCCACGAAGCCTCCTACGACCGTGGCCAGCCCCAGCGGACTTTCAACAGAACGCCCCTTCCCGCCCACATGGATATGCCGCCAGCATTGACCAATCAGGGCTCGACATTCCAGTCGGGGTCCAATGTCTCTGAATGGGGCGCCCAGATGCCGATCAAGACGATGCCGTTGCAGGGCAGCGGGAAGAGAGGTTTTGAGGAGGAGGAGCCCCGTCTTTTCGGCGCCGACAAGCCCACTTTGGAGCGCTACAACAGCACGTATGGTCAATTGAGATTCGACGAGGAGTTCTAGTGGCACCGGTTGCAGTACGACTCACGAAAAAGGAAAATAATAGATACGAGATTTGAAGAATCGTAGTGTAGAGCGATTGAGGCGTTCTTTTGGAGGTTCGCTGGGGCTGGCCAGAATGTGATAGAGACGGTGGTTTTGGCCGTCTGTGGGTGTTATGATTCAGCTACAAGGCTGATTATGATTGGACGGAGGCTATAACCAGTTGCAAGCTATTCCGGGAAATCGTCTATGAAGGTTGGCTGATTCACATGAGTTCGAATGGCGATGATATTCATTGGATAAAAGTAGATATCGTTCGAGATTATCCGAAATAATTATTGTTCGGGAAGCCGCTTTATACACCTGTTGGATTACTGGAACATCTGCTAATGTTCTGCAATAATATGTTGACACCTAAACGAGTAATCCCACTAAAACTGCTAAACCCGCTAGACCCACTAAATTCACTAAATTCACTAGTTTCGCTAGTTTCACTAGATTGAGTACATTCACTAGATTGACTAACCCACCAAATCCATCAAAACCGCCGAAAAAATCACCAACTGGTTTCACGTTAAAAAGAGTATACTGTCTCCCACATGAACACCAGTCGTGGTTTGTAGTAACGCAAAATCTCCATTTTCTAAACAAACCTTAAAAAGTCCGCTCGAACACCTCCCCAATTTACCATTCTCTGGCAAACCCCCCTTTTAAGGATCCCTCCTCCAACAACTCCCCTCCTGCTTCGATGTTCTTCAAGTAGGCTACTTCTTTAAGCCTCATGCACAGGGCTGCAAGTCAAAATCACCAAAACTCACCCACTGAACGCCTGCTTATTCCAAAATTTCCACCATTCAAACACGAATATTAAAGTTTTGTGCATATCCCCGGAAGCCCACGAGATCTGCTCCGCCTGGGCCGCTTTGTGTAACTCTCCTCTTGGTGCGATTTGCAACCAAAGGGCCTGTAAAGCTCCCTGGTAAGAGAATCACGAATCAGAAAATCCTCTTCATTTTCTCAAAAATATCCCGATTCTGTGAATAAATCCGAATAAACACGCTAGCTTGTCTCTCTGCCAAGAACCCACGCCTTTGTTCCCCTGCCTTAGCATAGGCGGTTAAGGGGTTCAACGGTGCCACAGTTCGATGGACCGTTTGCGCAGATTTTTCAGATGATGGAACTTTTTTTTTTTTTTTTTTTGACTTTTCCACAAACCCTTCAAAGACTCCCCCTCTTGAAATACCATCTGCTGCCTTCCTTGTGTGTTCTATTCTTATCATCTCGCTGGACTGCATTTCTCGCTCCGAGTAAAGCCCAGAAGCGCTTCTTTAAAGGAAACATCAACCACGGCTTTCGCTGGAACATAGTGCCTTCAAGCCCTCCCAGTCGACGTGCCGGTGATCCTTCTGCATCATGGGCTTCTTCCGAAGCTTGAAATATCTGTGCTCCCGGCCTTTCCATGACCTATCTATCCAACAGCGGATTCTCCAGTTTTTTCGAATCGGAACGTCGCTTTTGACCATCGCTTTTGGCATAGCTTACTTGGCGACCAGCTCGGATATTCAGCGTGTTCACTTGGCCCGTATCAACTGTGCTCATTTGGATGTGGCCTTGGGGTTGTATAAGTCCTTGAGAAGCTCCATCTCCTCCACAGGCACTTTCAACCAGGACTTGTTGCCGGTGGACAATGAACTCACGGACTCGGAAATCCACATTTTGACCGAGTATACCGAAAAACAGGTGGCGGACGCCGCCCAGTACATTTTGATTGGCAATACCGAGTTTTGCATGATTTCGTATGAAACCTCCAACGGCGCCCGCAAGAAGGGCAACGTCACCGAAGACTGCGTATCCTACCAGGACTTTGGCATTTTCGATTACCGTGCAATCATGCTGGAGGCGGGCCTCGATATTATTTTGGCGTATGCATACGAGTCGAACTACCAGAAAGACGATGAATACTCTCGCCGACTAAATGCCCGTAATAGGCGTTTTGCTGTGCTTAAACCCGTTTTCATTTTCCAGGTGCTTGCCCAGGCGGCGGTGCTTGTCTACGGCTTTGTTTTGTACAGCAATAGAAGAGGCTCAAAAGACCTTTCTTCGATCCCCACAATCACTATAAACGGACTAGCTTTGCTTGCTCTGGCAGCTGGCATTATAATGATGGTGGCCAGTTGCATAGCCATCAACGAGCTACGGTCGATGAAGGCCGAAATCTCAAAGGGCATGTCGAGCTACGGTGTGGAGATGGTCTTGGGAAGCGTCTTTCAGGCGCTCTTGTGGTGCACTTTCTCGTTTTCTGTGCTCACCATGTTTCTGTGGGGCTTGCCGTTGTGGTGCTCCAATCCTCCGGATGATGGGTACAACTCAGACGACGAGGTCACTTACCACTACCGAGACTACCCTGATGATGACGACGAGTTCGTTGTCAAGCCATATCTGGTCTCGCGACAGCTCAAGCGCAACAAAACGAAGCAATCTATTTCTCGGCTTTTCGATGACGCCGCCGGTTTCGAACATGACCGTCCTCGCTCGTCTTCGGTGGACAACGCTGCCTACCGTGACGAAGGCCCATTTGCATCACCAGAAGATGAAAGGCTGCCTTTTGAGCCAGAAATGGCCGAACTGAGTAGCCATGTTAACAGCGAGACTGAGCTTCGAAAACTCGGCGCTGCCATCACTCGAAAGTTCTCGGGCAGACGCAAAGACAGCTCCAAATTCAAGAGAATACCTCGCCGGGACTGGCTTCCTGAGAAAGCTTCCACGCATAATCTCCTTTATGGAGAAAACCACTTTTCCAATCACCAGTATCCACAAACGCTTCCTGGAGTTGGTGAGGGCGGGTCTTTATCAAGAGCAAACACACTCGATAAATTGAGCACACCCAACCGGTCAAGAAGTAACACTGGCGGTGGCCTTCAATCGCGTCCTCACCAGAACTTGTTGATTCCAGACGCTAACAACAGCTTCAATCGTTCAGTCGACAATGTCTCTGTTCTTGACGATCGGGAAATGCAGTTCCTAGACAACAACCAGTTCATAAACAAAATTGTTTAGACAGTCTGAGAGGCTCCTCAGCACAACACTGTTCGCATACTTCGCATACAAACGAACACAAATCGAGATTTCACTAATACATTTTTTTTTAAAATGAAGCAGGAGGAGTTCTCTGACGAAGAGGCGTCTTTAGCCGGGCCCCTTGTCGAAGCTCGCTTTACCTTTACTCCTCAAGTCGTCTCTCCTGCTCACAGAATTTGCTACTGGATCTGGCTTATCCTTGGCTTCTGTCTTTTCTTCGGCAGCCTCTTTCCCTCTCCAAGTACAACAGCTCTTTCGGTGGTCCAAGTCAACGAAGCCTCTGCTTCTTGGACTTTGCTTGCGGATGAAGGCCTCCAGCTCTTTGCCTACTTCTCTGAGGATCTTGGTGGAGGCAGTAAATCGAGCATTCCACAGGAATGGCCCATAGAGAAAAGCCGGTATTTATTTGGTCCTTTAGGCATGTGCCGGGTCAGCGCTGTAGCCTCTGCTTCTGCTTGTTATAGAGGCTTTGGTATGGACATGCCCAGTATGATTGTGCGTGATTTGGGAACACAGGCTGGGCTCATAGGGGAAGTTGAATTTCCAGAGGAGTTTGGAAGAAACACAGAAAAGCTCTACCAAACGGCCATCAAAGAGATAAGTGCAGTTATCAAAAGTGATCTGGCTTCCCTGATGCCGTTGGATCCACAGAAGGTCAATGTGATTATCTACTTAGGGGATATGACTCTTGCAGCTCACCTGGTTCTCGTGCTATGGATCATCATGGCTTGCATATTTGCTGCTGTTCTCTTGTTAGACATTCTGTCGTTTTTCGCTGGAGGAACTGTTAGAAAGGTAATGGAGTATTCAAGTGGCATTCTTCAATTCCCCTTGATCATCCTTGAGATGCTAATTCTTCTGGCACAATTGGGAATCACAACTATCGTTAAAGATCACATCAAGAGCTACGGCTTGGAATGGTCCAGTGGGCTGATGTTCACGCTCCTCTTGGCCCATTGGGTCTTATCGATTATTGTCTTTCTCTTCACAGTGTCATATATACGTCGGACTAGCCGTAGACCGTTTTGAAAGACTGCTCAAAGTCGGCAATTAAGTCGTCAATAAACTCCGTGCCAAGAGAAACTCTAATTAAGCCCTTGGTGACACCCGAGTTGATCTTCTCTTGCTCGCTCAACTGCTGGTGTGTGGTGTAGTAAGGAGCAATCACCAAGGTCTTGGAGTCACCAACGTTGGCCAAGTTCGAAGCCACCTTCAAATTGTCTACCACCTGGGCAGCTGCCTCCTGGAATGGATCGTCAACCTTCTTGTCGAGATCCTTGACACCCAAGGCCAAAATTCCTCCAAAGTGTTCTGTGTTGAAGTACTTCTTGGCCAATTCGTGGCTCTCGTGGGAAGGCAAGCCCACGTAAGACACCCAGTCGACGTGAGGGTTCTTCTCCAACCATTGCGCGAGTTTCAAGGCGTTGTAGGACTGCCTCTCGATACGCAAGGACAAAGTCTCCAAGCCCTGGAGCAAGAGGAAACTGCCAAATGGGTTCAAAGCAGGACCCAAGTCTCTCAACAACTCGATTCTGGCGTGGCCAATGAAAGCAGCCTCGCCCAAGGCGTCGTTCAACACCAAACCGTGGTAGCCCTCGGTGGGCTTGGAGAACTGAGGATACTTCTCAGGGTAGTCCTTCCAAGGGAACTTACCAGAGTCGACAATGACACCGCCAATGGTAGTGCCATGGCCGCCGATCCACTTGGTGGCAGAGTGCACCACGATATCAGCTCCCAACTTAAGGGGACTCACCAAGTAGCCGCCAGCGCCAAAGGTGTTGTCCACCACGACGGGGATACCGTTGTCGTGGGCGATCTTGACGATCTTCTCAAAGTCAGGAACGTTGTACTTGGGGTTACCAATGGACTCCACGTAGATGGCCTTTGTCTTCTCGTCAATCAACTTGGCAAAGTCGTCAGGCGAGTCGCCATTGACAAACCTCGTCTCGATACCAAAGCGCTTGAAAGCCACCTTGAACTGATTGTATGTTCCACCGTACAAGTACGAAGTGGAGACGATATTGTCACCAGAGTGGGCCAATCCGCCAATAGTGATGAACTGGGCAGCCTGGCCAGAAGACACGGCCAAAGCGGCAATTCCGCCTTCCAACGCAGCTATTCTCTTTTCGAAAACATCATTGGTGGGGTTCATGATACGAGAGTAGATGTAACCCGGAGTCTCAAGACCGAACAACTGGGCCCCGTGCTTGGAGTCGTCAAAGACATAAGACGTGGTGGCGTAGATAGGAGGGGCTCTGGCGCCGTGAGGTTTCTCGACCTCCTGGCCAGCGTGCAATTGAAGGGTGTCAAAGTGAGAAGGCATTTTGGTAAAATTGTTGAGACCGGGGAAACGGGCCGGTTTTATAGTGGTCCAGTTATGCAGTTACACGTGAGGCGGATTTTCTGGGGCCGAAATAAGGGTGCATTGTCCAGCCACACTGTGGCGCCAACGATATACTGAAGCTACAGCGGGAAATTGCGTTGGATTGTTTTGTTTTTTTCGAGGAATATGTTGGTCTATTGTTTTTGTGTGGTTTTGGTAGGGAGTGGTTTGTATGGGGTTAATGCATAAGATTCAAGCACAGATCCGATTCGGCGAGATTAGGCGGTTCGAAGGGGAACAATGGAGAACCGTTTTCAGTGGGAAGAGAACAGGGGACTATGTGAATTTCAGGATTTTTTTAAAAAAACCAACTCTTCCAGCCCAGCGTGGGTTTTGGAAAATAGAGTGGCTTTTGCACCCAATGCATTAGTATTCAGCCGCAGGAAGATGCATCCTGTCAACACCATGTTTCCTGGAAGCGTTCAACGACTTCGTTTTTTCCTTTTTGTTCTGCAGGTTTCGTATTTTTTTTTTTTTATTTGCTGTGGCTCCCCGACAATGGAAATTTCGCTTTGGGTTTGCAGCGCTGGCTGTGCAATAGCCTGGAAGCCTGGCTCGAAAGTTCTGAGGTTGAGCCTCAAGGAACTGGAGCGTAGATTCAATCTCTTTCAAACATGAAATCAAAGGCTTTTCTCGAATGTTTGTTCACATGTTGTCGTTGGTACGCGTGTTTTCGATTTTTCTAGGCTCCTCGATGTTTGTGAATCTTGCTCATTGTGGAGAACGCACTTGAAAAACTATGATTTGCCTGGACTCAAAAACCCAATTTCCTGAAAAACCGAGAAATTCGTAGAATCGAAACCTAAGTTGAAGAAGTGGTGAGAGGGGTCACTGTAAAAAAATTAAGAACGGCCGATCGATGGGCCAATGGGGAATTGTGTTATCGTTAGAGATCGAGACCACGCAATAAGGACGGGTGTGGAAGCTGATAGTACACCCTGATATCTAGATAAAATTTTCAGAAGAATCAGCAAAGCCTGTTGAATAAAGGGCCCTCAAACAGCAGAAACGAGACTGGCTGAAGCACCAATTGAGAACTGTGGTCCTCCATAGACCCTCCATAGTTGTTTATAGTTTGGGGCACAAATCGTCTGGATGGTAATCTCAAGGAATTGAAGCAGGCCCACAGACTTTACAAATAAAAAATATCTCGAAACTTGAAAACTTCAAGCCTCAGCCGCTCGAAATGGACATTCTCCAGTCTCCACATCGCGGTCAAGTATGAGTGGTTCTATAGATACTACCAGTCTGGCTGTGCCGATGGGATGTTCTTCCACAATAGAAATATTCACTTCAAGACTTTCTAGAAAAACAATTCCATCAGTTCAAAAAACCTGTCAAGCCCAGTCAAACGCATCACCCATTGTAACTACCACTTCCGGTCTCTACAGGAACATCAAACGCGTCGTTAGAACATCAACATGTCCAGCCATCAGTGCTTGGGCACGGCAAAGCTGGGCCTTCGATGCAAGATCATGATAAAAGAGGGCGAATACTGCCATTACCATGTAGGCCAGTCGAGCAGAACCCCCAAAGGGTCTCCTAAGAAGGCGGGAACTCCAAATCGAATCGTTGTCACTCTGGCATCGGTGACTCCTTTTGGTGGGCTGCCGGTAAGGCAAAGGTCTCCTCAGAAGGAAAGACCCAACACAGCCCAGGTGGACAAACCAGGCTTCATCTACATATTCACACTAGCATCGCTCTTGAGCAAAGACAAGGCAGACTTCTTCAAAACACGAAACCTCGAGAAGGGCAAGAAGGGCGAGTGGGTGAACTTTTCTCCAAAGCAGCTGGAGTACATGTTTGTGAAAGTGGGCATGACTACGAAAACGGTGGACTTGAGACTTCTGCAATGGGAGAAACAGTGCAACCACAAGCTCGTGTGTCTACACCCAGGAAGCGGAGAGAAATTGGCCACTTCTCTAGTTGAAAGACTAAAAAGACTCAGCATTCGAAAAGACAAGTTTCCCTACGCGTCCTTTCAACCGTCCGATAAGGGTTTCTACGCTGCTAAAAGCGTTTACCTAGCGGAACAGGAGATCCATGCATTATTGAAAAAACGTTACGGAGGGGGGACAGTATACTGCCAGGGATGCATAGATAAGGCCAAAGAGGAGCAGAAAGGAAGCCGACTACTGAAGTTCTTCAAACGCAAAGAGGCCAGCCTGAATGAATACAAAGTCCACGTCGAGTGGTTCCCAATCCCCAAATCACAGCTTCGAGAGGTGTACCGACTCGTCGACTCTGTTTGCATGCGCTACAAAGCGTGAAAACCATTTTATTTTATTTTCTTTTGCTATAGATAATACAGACATTTTGGGGCTCGTCGGGCCAGCTTAGGTGTTCATGTAAGTCGAAGGGTCGACACCTTCTTCAGGGAAGTCAGAGATCTTGACGTCGAATCTGGACTGGATCTTTTCCAAAACCTCCTCGTCTTCCTTGCTGGAGACGAAAGAGACAGCCAAACCCTTGGTACCGAATCTACCAGCTCTTCCGACTCTGTGCAAGTACTGGTCGGCCTCGTTGGGCAAGTCGTAGTTGATGGCCAAGTTGATTCTCTCGATATCGATACCTCTACCGAAAACATCAGTGGTGACACAGATACGCTTGTTGAACTCCTTGAAGGACTTGTATCTGGCGATTCTCTCATCCTGCTTCATGCCAGAGTGAACGGCAATCGAAGGGAAGTTACAGGCACACAACAACTTGTTCAACTCGTTGGCTCTCAGCGTGGACTTGACGAAGATAATGACCTGGTTGAACTCCAAGGAGTCCAACAAGTCGGACAACTTCTTGTTCTTCTCCTTCTCGTCCAATTTGATGTAGTACTGCTGCAAACCGTGCAAGGTCAACTTGGCCTCGTCGTCCACGTAGATCTCCAAAGGACTCTGCATGAACTTCTTGCAAACAGGACGGATCTCCTGGGACAAGGTAGCAGAGAACATCATCACCTGCTTCTGGTGAGGGGTGTTTCTGAAGATGTCCTGAACGTCTCTTCTCATGTCCAAGGAGTCCAAGACCTTGTCACACTCATCGATGACGAAGGACTTGACATTGTTCAAACGGATACCCTTCTCTTCCACAAGAGCGTGCAATCTACCTGGGGTAGCGACAACAATGTGGGGGCATGTTTCTTTGTTCTTCAACTTCTCCAAATCTTTGGCAATAGGGGTACCACCGTAGAAGACCTCAGTCTTGACATCGGGCATGTACTTGGCGAAACGAGCGTACTCGTTACGGATCTGGTAGGCCAACTCTCTGGTGTGACAGATGACCAAGGTGGAGATCTCGCCAGGAACGGGGTCCAACTGCTGCAATGTGGACAAGACGAAAACGGCAGTCTTACCCAAACCGGACTTGGCCTGACACAAGACGTCAGTGCCCAAAATGGACTGGGGGATACAGACCTGCTGGACTAAATGTTAGTGGGGGAATATGAATTTAACGCGTTCTGGGGGCAAAGCCGATAACCTAAGATGCTTAATTTTTTCCAGTGAATCCACCGAGTTGTTTCATCCAATCTCGAGTGATTTGGCCCACCATGGGCCCGTGTTCTTCAAAAGATTATAGTCAGGTTTGACCGGCTTCGTCCTCAGCTCGCGACTTGCAAATACGAACCTTCAGAGGGGTGCTCGAAACCACAGTCACCAATAGCTCTCAACAACTCTGGCTTCAAGAGAAAGTCTCTGAAACCGGTGGCGTGGATACCAACATAGGAGCCCTTTTTGTCGGCGCTCTTGTTGTTGGAGGCGTCGCCTTCGTTGGTAGCCGTGGAGGGCTGAACAGCGATTTCCTCGGAGTCAGAGTAGTCCAACAATTCTTCCTGACCTTCGTGAGACATGGTTTCTTGTGGTGGTGTTGTTTGGCGCTAAGATATTGAGATAGTTTTTTTCGAAGAACTGGTGCGACCGGTCGTGCGCACACCACTACTACAAGTAGTTGCAACCAGCCATTACTTGCCACTAGTACATAGTGATGTTTGCACGGGTATCTGGTTTGGCATTCAGAGGTGTGGCCAGGTCGGCGTTAAGACAGTCAGTGGCAAGGCCATCGGCGTTAAGACCGGCTTTTGCGTTGGCCGCAAAACCAGTCAGATTCGCTTCTTCCTCCAACGAGAACGACTTGCCTGATGAAGACGTCCTTAAAGTGCAAGATGTCGTCAGCAAGGTGCAGCAGCACCCCCACATCCGCGAGCTCTTGAACGAGTTCCAGGAGATCATCGTCAAGAAAGGCTTCAATCCACAGGAACCTCCATCTATTACTCAAGTCATGAGGCTCTTTGCAGACAAGGAGGTCAGAGAGCTCATTTCCAAGTTGAAGGATGCCTTTGAGGAGGCCGGCATCAAGATCTCGGCCGACGACATGGGCCTGTTCATGAAGATGTTCAAGCAGTAGACGATGATTAGAGATTCAGTTTGTACATAATACCCATTTGCATAGCCGGTGTAGCAGGAGTGGTGGTGATTATAATGAGAGGTTCGTGAATGTTGTCAATTCTGTGTGTCGTGGTGCTTCCCATTGGAGTCAAGCGTGATGCTCTATTGGGACTTGCTTACACTTGACAGCCCCCGTGATATTGAGCCTCTTGATATTTCATTCGAAGTGGATACTTAATGCAGAATTCAATGTCGAAACTCACTTCTTCGCAAAAGAGGCAGAGATGATGGCAGCCTCTTCCACAGCTCTGGCAATGGCTCCTCTCACCCCAGCGTCCTCCAACTTCAACAAGCCGCCAATCGTGGTACCGCCTGGAGTACACACCTTGCTCTTCAAAACAGCAGGATGTTCTCCAGTCTCAAGCGCCATCTTGGCTGTGCCCTCCATGACCTTGGCAGCTGAAGTTCTAGCTACATCGTGAGTAAGACCCATTCTGATACCTCCATCGTACAAGGCCTCCATCATAAGCAAGCACATGGCTGGCCCCGAGCCAATAAGAGCAGTGGCTGCGTCCATGTTCTTTTCGGGAATCTCCAGTGCCGCCCCCACACATCCAGCAAAATCGTTCACGAACTGCTTGTACTCACTGGCTTGTTCAGAAAGCGCCACAGCGGCCATTCCTGCGCCAAACTGAGCAGGCGTGTTGGTCATGACTCTGGCGATCTTGTCGGAGAAAATTGACAAGTTGTCGATGGTAACTCCAGCCAAGAGGGAAATCACCAATGGGTTGTGTTTGAGGTTGTCCTTGACCTGAGCATGGACCGACTCAAAGTGGAAAGGCTTGCAGCCCAAAAGAACGACATCGGCTTTTTCAATGGCAGCCTTCTTTTTCTCCACATCCACGATCACCTCGACGAAGTCCTGGGTGAATTGGGCCTTCAAGCGATTTTCAGATTTCTCCAGCTGCGAGCACAAAATGACTTTTCCTGGAAATGGCTTCATATTTGACTCTGTCACAGCAGCAGTCACAGCAGTGCCCATGACGCCGGCGCCAAGCACCAAAAGGGTGTATCCGTCTTTAATGGCCATGTTGGAGAATGAGTAGTAGTTGGTGGTGTAGTGTATGTGGGGTCGCGAAGGTGGAGCGGGAGAGCAATGTACTAACTTTTGATATAGGGACTTTGAGGCGATGAAAGTGCCATTTTCGTGATCCTGGAGATCCCAGCATTCTAATGGTGCTATTTTCGGGCTCACAGCACCAAAACTCGCCCAGGTAGTATGACCCGGGGGTTGGGCCTATCTGCACACCAGAGGATGTCCCAGACAGTCCTGGACCGGATTTCGGGACGATATCCTTGCACTTCTTCAACTAAAACGCTTTACCCTCATCTCACCAGCTAATTTAAATATCTTGGTTTTAAAATTATCCCTGGAATAAAAAAGGGTGTTTCAAAATCTGAGTCTTCCTGCAAGGTGACGCAAGAAAGTAATCTGCCTACTGAAAAAGGCAAGAGTGTTCTCAACGAAGCTTTTCAGATCGCCTGGCCAAACCACACAACCACGCCTTTCTGGACCTTGAAAACAGCTTTATTATACAAATAAGGACCTGGCTTTTATAACCAGCTAATTTTCTGGAAATTTTTCTGCCTTCTGGACCCCACCCACGGAAATGACCTTCGACAAGTCTCTTCTCAAACCGTGCCCTGTGCTTAGGCCCAACGAAGCCGAATTCAAAAACCCTACTCAATACTTATCAAGCCCCGATGTACGAGCTTTGGGCGAAAAGTACGGCTTGTTGAAAATCGTGCCTCCCCCGGGCTGGAGACCTCCGTTCTCGTTATCCCCCAACTTCACATTTCACACCAGAATCCAAAAACTCAGTGACTTGGGAATAACGACAAGAAGCAGGAAGTTTTTCACCGACAACATGAACAGATTCCACAGGATGATGCGCCGCAGAGAGTTGAAACAGTGGTTCAGGGCCGGGGAGAAAAGAATCTACTTCTACGACTTGTACTTGGCTGTTCTCAACCAGCTCGGTGACGAGCCTGATTTTAACAATATTTCGAAAGAAGATTTGGCCAAGTTGAATTTGCTTTTCGGGCTCAACGCCGAATCCAGGCTTTTGGTCGACCAGTGGCAGTACAATATCAAGGAGTACGCTGCTTATCTCTCCACGAACAAAGGCAACTTCGATTTCCCAGAAAGCGATCCTGAAGATGAAGAAGCGTGTCTTATTTGCCGCAAAAACCACTCCCCCACCCTGACATTGCTATGTGACCATTGCAATAACCCATACCACATGAAGTGTCTCCAGCCACCATTGGAGGAGATTCCTCTGGGCGCATGGTATTGTGACCGCTGCTTGGTAGGAAACGGCGCCTATGGCTTTGAAGAAAGACCAGAGATCAAGTACAGTCTTTGGGACTTTGTTGAACAGTGCAAGGAGTTCGAGAACAAGTTTCTCTCACAGTACCAGCCTCAAGGGACTCGGCTTCTGTTGGACGATATCGAGAACATTTTCTGGAGCTTGGTGGAGGCGGAAAACTCCGAAATCAAAGTCAAGTACGGCGCCGATATCCATAATCTCAAGCCTGGAGAAATTAGTGGATTTCCAACGCCCGACGTCCCCCAATCACCATATGATCCTAATGCCGACTCTTCACGGTACATCAACGATCCGTGGAATCTCACCAAACTTCCCTTTGCCGACGGCTCCTTGTTGAACTTCATCAACAGTAGTATATCTGGAATGACCGTTCCATGGATCTACGTTGGCTCTCTTCTCTCCACGTTCTGCTGGCACGTGGAAGATCATTATACCCTTTCTGCCAACTACTGCCATTTTGGTAACGCCAAAAAATGGTACGGGTTCCCCAGCAGCCATGCCGATGCTTTTGAGCAAATCATGAACAAGTCTGCGCCTGATCTTTTCCAGAGACAGCCTGACTTACTTCACCAGCTCGTGACTTTGATTTCCCCTAGCGAGCTTGTTCAAAAAGGCATTCCATGCGTCTATGCCGATCAGGGCCCTAACGAGTTCGTGGTGACATTTCCTAGAGTGTACCATGCTGGGTTCAACAGTGGGTTCAACTTCAACGAAGCTGTGAACTTTACTATGGACTCGTGGCTCGAGTTTGGCGAGAAGTCAATCCAGGATTACAGATCGATCAAGAAGGAGAATGTTTTTGACCATTGCCAGTTGGTGGAGAATATCTTGAAAAAGTTTATCAGGGGAGACAAGGAGATTACTGTGGACCGCCTCAAGCTCGTGGAGCTGTCCATTCGATGTTATGAGAGAATAATGACGAGAAATATGCGCTTGGTGGGTGATCTCGATAAGGAGAGGTTCCTGAAAGCGAAAGCAAAGAAAAAGGGCCAGATCAAAGGCAGCTCTAGTCCCCTCACCCCAGGATCAGAAGTCAGTACCAGAAGAATTGCAGACCTCGACGACGAAGACGATGTTTTATGTGACGTGTGTCGAACCTACGCTTCCTATCAGTACTGCAACATCAATAACCAGGCCCATCGTTTCGGCAAGTGGTATGGAGGCAGAAAGAAGAAGGAGACGCATCCATTGGATTTGAAAGATCTCCTTACTCCAGAATCCTCGCCCAATAAATTCCAGGAACTCAAGGATGACGAAAAAGCCGCTTTTGTTGCATCCACGATCTCAGCTGGTAAGCTTGGGGAGCTCCAAGAAAAAGTTCCATACAACGAAGAATTCGACCAGCTCATCAAACAGGCGAAGAGAAAGGCCGATGCAGAGGAAGCCTCTGGTGCTAAACGTAGGAGACACTCCTCAAGAATTCTGCAGAAGAGCCTGCTGCCTGAGACAGTGAAGGAGGAAAGCGAGGTTATTGAGCATAAGGATATGAGTCAGATGAAAAAGGTCCAGTACAACAGTCTATTCAAGACCCTTAATCGGTTGGACAATGTCAAGTTGTGCCTCGAGTGTTGTGTGCTGGTTTGCGGAGAAAACGGAAAGAAGGCTCCCAGAGGGTCTCTCGTTATATTCGAGAAATCTTTTGAAGATATGGAGCAGATCTTGACAGCTGCAAAGCAGAGGTACTTCGAGATCAAGACGGAAGTCGTGGTGCCTCAGGGGATTTCTGTGCCCACAGAAACAAAAGTGAAGACGGAGGTGGTTTAGGAATTTGGAATGAAGGAAATGAATTTGGATGAATAACTTGTTGGAATGTAGTGGCCAAATGGATCATGAGGCTGGTTGTATAAGGGAGGCGGAGAATTTGTAGAATTGATGAAGAGCCTTCGTATGATTAGCTCGAGAGGGATAATGTGTAATTCAGTGATTCATAGAATCAAGTAGGGGCACGGATTATTCGAGGATAAAAGCAGTATTTGAAAAAAACGAGCTAACGATCAAGTGAATCAAGAAAATGCTCCTTCGAAGGTTTATGAGAATCAGGATGGTCTCCGCTTTCAACAAATATATGACGTGGGACAACAAACAGCAATACCCTGCTACAAAAAAACCAAGGAGATTAGTTTTAATGAGCTTCTTTTGAACAATTTATCAAAGAGCCACACAAGAATTCTTCAATTTCCAAAGCTCAAGAAACTTCATTATCCAATGCTCGCATAGAATCAAGCTTCATGACCCATCATAATCACTCGCCTTCAATCCAAAAAAAAAAAAAAAAAAAAGAACCACCATTGCCT
Organism: Candidozyma heveicola; assembly: GCA_003708405.2. Lineage (NCBI taxonomy): Eukaryota > Fungi > Ascomycota > Pichiomycetes > Serinales > Metschnikowiaceae > Candidozyma > Candidozyma heveicola. Next base: position 116,461 of record PPOB02000001.1, read on the forward strand.
TAACTTCACAAAAACTATTTCACTTCTGCAAATTGGGAGCTCTGTAGTTAAATTTCGACACCTCCTCCTTGAGACCGATATTTCGCAGACCACACTAAGGCCACTGCAATCCACGTCAACACGACTGGCTTCATGACCCCTTTTCCTATCTCGTCTAAAATCACACCGCCTTCTCCTCAATCAATGCAAAAAGACGTTTTCTTCCTCTCAGTAGCTCTGTCTCACTAGTCTTTTTCGCAACCATTCCAGGCCGCTTCCCGGTTATCCAGACTCCAGAGACCAGTCTTTCAAAGGCAGAGTTAAAAGACAAACTTTCTTGCCCAAATTGATTCCCATGATGGCCACAAATTGATAATTTCTGACCGGGGGCTTCTATGAGCCAGGATTGATTCCACCCAGGCTGGGAGTTTCAGGACACTACGAATGGGAAGGCTTGTGATAAGTACCATCTTTCCTTAATCTTTCCTTAATCAATCGCCCAAATTCATCAATCAATCCAATGGTCCATGGTACGGTAAAACACCAAGTCCACGGCCAGAATGGGCGCGACAATGTCGTCGCTACCTCAGCAGACCTCGAGTGTTTTGGGCCAATTTGGGGCATATTGTGCTGAAAATTACCCAGTAGCTTTTTACGAGAATATTTTCTTACTTGTGCAAGTTTGGGATCATCTAACGTTGAATTGGCAGAGATACATGGGACCATGTGCACGAGGCAGCGACGACATTTTTGCAGCCACCAGTCCACATGGCCTAGAGCCACACCAGAAAACGTCTCTTTTCAAGCCAATGCTTCTCAGTTTCGCTAAAATGGCAATTTAGATGCCCACTACTGAAAACCCATCGCCTTTCACCTCCTTGGATTCCAGGTGTACGTGAGGCTGTACGAGAAAAATGCCGCTTCAAGAGCATATGGCCAAGTCGCCCAAAGGTCTTCTTCTTTTTCTTTATTTCTTTCAATCTTTTGTAAATCTGTCTAGCTCATTCAATTGACTCCACGCCGTAACTCCCATACTACCCTCTCTGTCTCCAATATTACCGTCCCATTCGCAGCCATACTACACTATACGCGCTTAATACCGGGCCAAGTGGACCACACCAATTCGGCCCCCGTGGCCCCTTTTCGCCGGAAAAAAAGCACACCGGTCCAATTCGCCCCAAATAAACCAAGCATCCCATCCCCAACGCTCAATGGCCATCCCCCAGCGCAGCACCCGAACCGAACCGCTGGCAAGCCGTGCCGGGTAACCCCCACCCGCCCAATGAAAAACAGCTTCGCACCCGGAATCGCAGAACCCGCTCCCATTGGCCAGCTGTTTCTAGCCATGTCCGCCGACCGGTATGGAGCACCTTAGAGTGCGAGGGTGCGAAAAAACCATATAACTCCACCGTGGACGCTCTTTTTACTTTCTCTTTTCTTTAGCGTGAAACATCAAACAGGTTCTACAATCTACGATGGTTCTTCCAAGAATGTTCTCCACTGCGTCGCGCAGCGCATTCACTGCTGCTAAGAGAAACTTCATGTTCAACCGTTCTTTGGCCACCGCTGCTGCCGGCAGTGGTAAGGTTAGGTATGTATTGATATCGGATTGAGGAGGAATGAATTGAGAGAAATGAGAGATGATGAGAGACGGGGATCGAGAGAATTGAATTGAGAGTGGGCATTTGCCGGCGTGTGTCGCTGGTGCCGTTGTTTGGCGTGGGTGAAATTTGTGAGTGGATGAATTGGTGGACAGGTGGCGTGGTTCGTCGTGTAATCTCCATGCAATGGTGGCCGACGTCGAATCGACTCCATTGGCCCGTTTTCCCACTGCCCGGCTGATGTCGGGTGCCGATTTCGTCGTCTTTCGTCGTATGGATCGGATTGGAAAAGTGGGCGTAAACTCGCCTAAACCGGCCAAATTGGTGGCTCCAGCTTCTTCTGGTCGCCGGGGCTCTGCCAGGCCTCAATTGAAGCTATGGCTAGCTGTTTTTGGATCGTGGCGTCGACTTCGTCGACTCGGATTCCAACATCCTAGACCACGCTGTCAAACCCGGCATATCCCGAAGCAAGCGGATCAAGCCGCTACACCCCCAGTATCATCAACACTCCATCCAATTCCACCCAAACTTCCCCAGAGTGGCCCAATTCTCGGTCTCCTCGTTGCTTTGCTCACTGGCCAATCAGAAGCAAGCTTCGCGCTTTTTTTCACCAGTCTCGGCACTCCTCCCTTATAGTAGCTTCCACCATACTAACATCACAGAGCCGTCATTGGTGCCGTTGTTGACGTCCACTTCGACGATGGTAACTTGCCAGCCATTTACAACGCTTTGACGTTGAAGAACGGTGACCAGAACTTGGTTCTTGAGGTCGCCCAGCACTTGGGTGAGAACACCGTCAGAACCATTGCTATGGACGGTACTGACGGTTTGGTCAGAGGCGAGTCTGTCACCGACACTGGCTCTCCTATCACCGTGCCTGTTGGCCGTGAGACTTTGGGTCGTATCATCAACGTTATTGGTGAGCCAATTGACGAGAGAGGACCAATCAAGACCAAGAAGAGAAACCCTATCCACACTGAGCCACCTTCGTTCGTGGAGCAGTCCACTTCCGCTGAGGTTTTGGAGACCGGTATTAAGGTTGTCGACTTGTTGGCCCCTTACGCCAGAGGTGGTAAGATTGGTTTGTTCGGTGGTGCCGGTGTCGGTAAGACCGTTTTCATCCAGGAGTTGATTAACAACATTGCCAAGGGTCACGGTGGTTTCTCTGTTTTCACCGGTGTCGGTGAGAGAACCAGAGAGGGTAACGATTTGTACCGTGAAATGCAGGAGACCGGTGTCATCAACTTCGAGGGTGAGTCCAAGGTCGCCTTGGTGTTCGGTCAGATGAACGAGCCCCCAGGAGCCAGAGCTAGAGTTGCTTTGACCGGTTTGACCATTGCCGAATACTTCAGAGATGAAGAAGGTCAGGATGTGTTGTTGTTCGTCGACAACATTTTCAGATTCACTCAGGCTGGTTCCGAGGTGTCCGCCTTGTTGGGTCGTATTCCATCTGCTGTCGGTTACCAGCCAACCTTGGCCACCGATATGGGTACTTTGCAGGAAAGAATTACCACCACCAAGAAGGGTTCCGTCACCTCTGTCCAGGCCGTCTACGTGCCAGCTGATGACTTGACTGACCCTGCCCCAGCCACCACTTTTGCTCACTTGGATGCTACCACTGTGTTGAATAGATCTATTTCCGAGTTGGGTATCTACCCTGCTGTCGACCCATTGGACTCCAAGTCTAGATTGTTGGATGCCTCTGTTGTCGGTCAGGAGCACTACGACGTTGCTACCAACGTCCAGCAGACCTTGCAGGCCTACAAGTCCTTGCAGGATATCATTGCCATTTTGGGTATGGATGAGTTGTCCGAGGCTGACAAGTTGACCGTCGAGAGAGCCAGAAAGATCCAGAGATTCTTGTCCCAGCCATTTGCTGTCGCCGAGGTTTTCACTGGTATGGCCGGTAGAATGGTGAAGTTGGAGGACACCGTTAGATCCTTCAAGGAGGTGTTGGACGGTAAGTACGACCACTTGCCTGAGGGTGCTTTCTTCATGGTTGGTAGCATCGAGGACGCTGTTGCCAAGGCCGAGAAGTTGGCTTCTGAGGCTAAATAAGCGTTGCCGTTGCATTAAGTATGACGCCACGTACCAGAAACGAAAATAACTTAACGTTCACTAGATGTTCGCAAAAGATATTCATTAGCACTATTTGCTCTGTAGCTATGCTAGCACCTTCCGGGGCTTCTTTTTCTTTTTCTTGTCCACCTTGTACTTTCTCCACAGTTCCACACGGGAGTCTCTGTCGTTTTCCCAGCGGGTTTCCCACTTCTTTCTCAATTCTCGATCGTTAGCTGCGTTCTTGACTTCCTCGTTCTTCTGAGCATCTTCTCTCTGCTGGTACAATCGCTCCACCTCCCGGTCCTTCTTATGATGTTCTAGCGTCTGGGCGACTTTATCTCGTATTAGCCCGTTTTCCCTGCTGTTGTAGTCCTCGATAACGTCTATATCTAGGTTGTTGGCTATCGTCTGGTAAACCTCCATCAAGTTCTGCTTTTGTGTGCTTTCCTCGTCGCTCAAGACCGCTTCGGCCTTTTTGAGAAGATCAAACGCCTTGGGTGCCTCCTCGTGCTTGACTTTATCCGGGTGGATCAAGAGTGACTTCTTTCGGTATGCCTTCTTGATCCTAGCATCTAGAGTGGCAGAGTCAAACAAGGGGTTGATTTGCAAAATGGAAAAGTAGTCGCCTTCGGCGCAATTGAGGACCCGGACCACCTCGGCTTCCCTTGCCAAGTCCAGCTCCTGCGCTTTAAGTACATCTTCAAGACTCATAGTTGTTGATAATCGTGGGTGCGAAAAGCTACTACTTATGAGAAGACTTAGTATGGTGTCCTGGAAACCCCGCTATTTCGACATTGGTGTGAACTTTTCCGACTCCATGTTCCAGGGGTGCTATAACGGATCACTGAATCCGAAGCACCCGGCCGATGTGGAGCAGGTTATCTCGAGAGCTCAGCGGTTTAATGTGAAGAAGATGCTCATCACCGCTTCCTCGGTGGCTGAAAGCAAGGACCATTTGGCCTTGGTGGAGAAGCATAAAGGCGATTTTGCGCTGACTGTGGGGGTCCACCCGTGCACAGTGGCCCAGGAGTTCTACGGATCTTTGGAAAGTGGTGATCTCTTGGACACTGCCGAAGAGAAGTTAGAGGAGTTGAGGAAAATCGCCGAGGAGGGACACGCCCAGGGCCTTGTGAAGGCTTTTGGGGAAATTGGCTTGGATTACGATCGTCTCCATTATTCGTCCGTGGAGCAGCAGAAAGCCATGTTCAAGAAACAGTTGGAGGTGGCTGTTTCCATGGAGCGGAAGCTTCCGTTGTTTCTTCATATGCGGGCTGCTTGCGACGATTTTGTCGATATCATTGGCCCTTTTGTGGAAAAGTACGGGCTTTCGGGCGTCGTCCACTCCTTTACAGGCTCTGTTGAAGAACTCAAAAAGCTTCTCGGTCTAGGTTTCTATATTGGCGTCAATGGGTGCTCTTTGAAAACAGAGGAAAACCTTGAAGTTGCCAAAGAGATTCCCGTAGACCGTTTACTTATAGAGACCGATGCCCCGTGGTGTGAAATCCGAAAAAGCCACGCCTCTCACAAGTTCTTGAGGCCATACCCCAATATATTCTATCCAGAGGTGCCAGTGCCTGAGGTTTCCACACCACCACCAGGCAAAAAACAGCAGCAGACCAAACTCGACGATTTCTTGCCCTTTCCGTCGATAAAAAAGGAGAACTACTACAAACACACCGAGGCCACGCAGAAGAAACTCGAGAATCTCGGAGAAGCTCCATCCACGGAAGTGGGCGAATTTGCATACCCATTGATGAAATCCAGAAACGAGCCTGTGTTTGTGGGCCATGTTGCTTGCATCATGGCGTCGTTGTATGGCCTCAAGTCGGACGAGGAAATTATGGGTTTCGTTGATACCGTCTACGAAAACTCCTGTGCTCTATTCAACCTATAGTACATATTATTAGACATTATCATACACGTCACCTTCGGCGAGAAGAGCGACGTAGGGAGCCGATAGCGTCGGCCGATGCTATTTTGCTTATGCTATTCTGTATGGCCAGCCTGAGACGGCGGCTTTGCTCTGGGGTGATGGGAATTTTGGCTCCATTGCGAGCAAACCGAGCTGAAGTTCTTCTCGGTGTGGAAGGGTCCCTTTGTGGCCTGGAACGGAGTCTGCTTTCGATGCGTGGGCTTTTGGGAACGTGCAAGTAATCGTCTTCGTCGCTGACGATTTCGACGTCGGAAGAATCATTATACACTTGACCATTGGGTTGTCTGCGCAACGAACGCAGTACTCGGCCATTGACTCTGGGTTGGATATCTTCTTCTTCTTCGTCGTCATCGTCCTCGCTTTCGTCGTCTTCCTCGTCGAATCCATCGTCATTGACGGGCTCTTCATCGAGCTCCTCATCCTCCAATGCCGCCTCTGAAGCGGTGTCGAACTCTGGATCTCGGGCACTTTCCTCCTCCTCGCTCTCTTCGTCATCTGACATATCAATAGTTTCAACTGCCTCTTTGACGGCCTTCTCATTGCCTGCGTTGGCTTGTCTGATAGGAATGCCATCTTTGGCCTCGGGATGACAAACCACGTATTCATCCACATTAATATCAAATTTGGAGGGCTCCTCCTCCAAGAGGGCGCTGGAATAGTGCTCGATTTCTCTTTGAGCTTCTTCCTCGTATGTAAAAGGGTTGTTGATATCATCTTTCATGAAATCCGATATCATTGAGATGCTGTTGTTGAACGGTATAATCGGTTGTCCCGTGGTGCTGAGCAGCTGTTCTATGGCGGGCGCCTGTGCAATAGTCGTGGGGGCGGAATTGATACCTCCTGATGGGCCAAAAATCATTGGTTTCCAGAGTATCAACTCGGGCTTCAAGGTGACGTAATTCTTCAGCTCAAATTTGCCCACAACCTCGTTAATTCTCGGTAAGTTAAGAGCAATGGCATAGTCGCCAGTGCATGGGTTTTTGATTAGTCCCTCGAGCTGTTCAAGGCCCACGACCACATCAGATGGAGTCATTCCCGTGAGCTTCGACAAGACCTCTAAGGAAAGAACGATTTTGTGTCCCTTTTTCAAATACTGCTCATGGATCAGTTTGAGGGTATGGGCTACCGTTACTTTCCAATAATTGCGATAACTGAGAAGACCGAGGTCACTGAGAGGCTTCTCTGGAGTGCCAAACTTGAACTCGTTCCGGGACAATAGATAGCTGAAGTCGATAAGAAAGTTTCCGTAGCCTTTTCGCTGGTAGATGGGCAACGTGAGGATGCAGCTGACATTGTAGTCCGAGTTATTGAGCTTCTCTTTGGAGAAGTAGCCCACAAAATGGTACATGGAGGGGTCCTTTTCGTCAAGCTCAGTCAACACATAGAAAGTGAACGGCTCGACGTCGTAGTACAACGTCTTTGAATTGAGAAACAATTTGGCGAGGAGACACAAGTTCTGGCAGTATTCGATATTCTTCCGTCCGTCCACCTCCCAAACAGCGACCCTATTGTCTGCGTCTCTATAAATCTCCACGCCGGGAGGATGCGAGTTGGACAGGTTGCAATTCTTGAGCTGGTGCCTCTCGAAGGAAACGGGCGATCTTATGTATTTAAGGCAGTGTTCGCAGATGTACAAGATCTTCAGACGGGAGTACTCTTCCGGGTACGGAGACGAGTACCAGGTGTCGATCACGTAATCACGGAATTGGATCTTTTGGATCTGAGACTTGAGGAGGCCCATGTTGCGGTCCTCTGGCGCCGAGTCCTGGAAGAGTTCTGCCTCGCTCTGTTTTCTGCGTTGGTCTGCTTCAGCCGAAAAACGTTCGAAAAGCGCCCGGTCTTCCGCTGTTGGGTCTGTTTCATTTATGGTACAATCGGGAAAGGGAAGGACGCCCTTGTATGGCAATTCAGGCTCTTTGGGTTCTGGAGTAGCAGTCTCCTTTCGTATGGCGAAGTCAAAGTCGTCGATCTCCGGAATCTCCAGCGAGACGCTCAATTTGGGTGTCCTCTGCCTCCGCTCAGTGTGTCTGGGAGGCCTGTGGCTGGAACCATTGGCCTGGTGATTCCGCAGAATCAAAGAACGGGTCTTTCTCGATTTGGGCAAGGACTCTGCCACTGGGGTCCGGGAGCCCGACCCTAGAAGCTTTTGGGCCTTGCGGTTTCGCACATTATACTTGATTTGGACCACAAACGAGTCCTCTGTGTGTTCAATCACTCCAGCCAGGTACAACCTTGGACGGCCCTGTTTGCGAGGTTTCGAAAAGTCCAACTCGGCATAGCTGGGCTGTGGTCGTAGCGGTAGAGCCGCTCTTAGCTCTCTTCTTCTCGGTAGCGGCCTCAGGGCGGCACGACGTCTCTCTGTTGGTAAATGCTCATAGATCTTGTTGTTTGTGATCTTGAGCTGATCAAGCAATTTCTGCTGGTGCGAGGACATCGAGGGGGGCAGCTGCCATGCAGATACGGGAAGCTGGAAATCTCAGAATGTCTAGGTTTGGGGAGTGTTTTCTGGGTGTGCCGTGGTTGTGTTATTCAGAGATGGTTGGTGAGATCTTGTCCCAGACTGTGTACTGCAGGAAGGGTCCCCAGTGGTATCTACGCGTTTGAGGTAGATGGGTGTTCAGGAAGGTGGAGGTATTTGGTTTGTGACTTTTGTATATGGATTTCTGTATTTGTTGTTGTTGTATTAGGGAATTTGTCGAGAAATGCTGGATAATCGCTCTTTTGTATGCGCTTTGGTGGGCCCATTTAGACTGAATGGCTGCGAAAATGCCATAGAACCCGTCAAACTATTGCAGGAAGGGAGAGTATAGGCAGATTCAGATTCAACAATGATGGATGGTATACAACTTTTGCAAATTATTTGTGACTTTGTGGCCTAACCAAATGTACTCCAATTTAGCAGACACGCCCAATTTGTGGCTCCAACCGCTTTGTAATTCAGCCGTTAGTTGATTGAGACTTGTTAAGTATGCAAGATGGCCATGGATTCGATAGCACATTTCTTAGCCAGTTGTTTTCATTTGGAATTCTCCTTACTATTGCTCCTCGTGCATCTACCTCCTCATATTCCATGAATTCAAGAGGAATCTCCTCACTAGATATACAGTGAATAGCTATTCACATCACAGTCCTCAACTCATAATGTGTCCCTGGTTTCACAAACAGTTCTCCTGGTAAGACGTGCCGTTGAAATTCCTGAGCAGCTCATTACACCTATTCACGATTTGTTCCCAACAAAAAGAAATTTCATCTCGATAAGAAGAAGACCCTGCTGCTTCCTTCTATTGACCTACCTTGACAGACGCAAGGAATGCGTTGTGCGTAAGCGAGAGAGTGCACTGCATTCTTCCATTTCAAGACTCCAGAAAAAGGCCATTTTTATTTATCATACCATCGCCACAACTGTCCGATCTGACCTCTTGCATCCAACACCTCAAAGCTACACTTCAACCTCAATTAATTAGACGTTATCATTAAATATACAAAGCAATCACCCTATTTGACAGGCTCTAGTTCAGGGGCCACCGGTCAGTGAGAAATAGAATGGAAGTAAAATGGCCTTGCAATTTCGGCAATGTAGTGATACATGGACGTAACGGAAACATAAAATAAAACGAGATCGCAGCTTGCGCAAAAAGCGTGTCGTGTCAGGTCGTTGCACAACGACTCGTCGTCGTCTACTCCTTAGCCTTGCTCAGGGACTCGGACTCACTGTCATCCACTTCCTCGAAATGCTTTTCATGCACACTGTCGTCCTCGTCAGAGCCGTTTTCGTCCAGTGGTTCGCCCGTGGGCATGCCAAAGGAAGCCAACAAGGACTGTGCGGACGAGGTGTCCAAGTAGATCACACCGTTCTCGTTGGTGATCACATTGCTGGACAACAATTTCTGCAAGGAAATGGCGCCGTTGTTGAGACCGTCACTGGCGGAGGTGGCTGGGCCCGCAGGGCCCGAGTTCTCGTTCTCTTCGTTCTCCTCGTTGTCGAGGTCTTCATCCTCGGGGCTCTTGCCGTTACGCATGCCGCCCATGTTCCCGAACATGGAGTGGCCAAACATAGAATCACGGCCGGCGCCGCCGCGTGTGTCGTTGTTGGCCTGCTGGCCAATCTCGTAGAACTCGCCGAAGATCTCCTTGTATAAGTCGTTGTAAGGAGGTGAGATGGGGCCGTACTCGTAGTTGGCGGCCTCGGGGGAGTCAGGGTTGGCCTTGACGGTCTCCTGCTGCTTCTCGATCTTGGCAACGACCCGGTCGTACCACTGGTCCAAGGTCTCGTTCACAGTGTGGTCCAAGAGGGCAACAATGAGAATGGACATGTTGTCACAGCCGATTCCCAGGCCGTCGGACGTGGGGGCACAGCAGAGCTCCATGATCTCCTCGCAGATTTGCGTGAGCGGCTTTCTCTCGTACAATCCTCTTCTGACACACTCAACACAGTTCTGGGAGCTTAGGCAGTCCCAGATACCGTCACAGGCCAAGATGACAAACTCGTCCTTGGCGTGGTCGATTTCGTGGTGGATCACGTCCGGGTAGCAGGTGACAATCTGCTCCTCGGCGGGCAAGTCGTCGTTCTTCTTGAACATGAAGTCACCAATCCCTCTGGACAAGGCCAAGTTACCGTTCACACGGCCCACGTCCACAAAGCCGCCGGCAGCGCAGATACGGGCCTTCTCGCCCTCGTTGAAAGGCTTGTGGTCGTAACTGAGCGCTTTGGCATACCCGTTCAGCGACATAACCGTTCTGGAGTCACCGGCGTTGGCACAGTAAATGTGGTGGTCAGTGATAATGGCCGAAGTGGCGGCACAGCCGGACTCGTCGTTGCGTGTCTCGTAATCTTGCAAAATGGCCTGGTCACACAGCAAAAAGCCGTCCTTCAAGGCGTTGACGTAGTCCTTCTCCTTGAAAGCATCGGTCAGTGCCACCAACTCGTGCAAACGGAGCCCGGTGAAAATGGCGGCTTTCTCGCCTCCGTGGCCGTCGTAAACACCGAAAAAAGCCGTGTGTTCGTCCGCTTCACCAGTTTCATTCTGCCTCTTCAAGTCTAAGATCGTGGCATGGGCGTCTTCCATATTGATTCTCCATCCTTGCATGCAACTCAAGCCGTACGCCACGTACTTGTCGCTGTCTTTCTCGGAGTGTTTTTCTGTTTCTGGCTGGGAGAGAATCTGGCCCATGGTGTGGAGATGTTCGTTGTGGTGGGGGAGGTCGGTGGTTTTTTTATCTTTTCGAGGTGCCTCACTACCGATGCTTTTGCTTTTCTTTTTTTTCTCACTTTTCTCGCACCGCTCACCGAGTGCCCGGGTTCCACACTAGGGTGCCTTAGCAAAAAGAAATTCTCGGCACCTGGAATTTGCTTTCGGTGAAATGGATATTTGGGTTTTTGGACACTAGGGCCATATAGGGAGTTGGGGCTATACTGTCACGTGATATTTGTCCGCTTGCAACCGGTGCGATAATGCAGCCCCAGGCGACCTGGCAGTGACTTCTTATTTGGTCTAGCCGCTGGCGTTTGAGATTTTGGTTTTGATGGGTTTTTAGTATTTTAGAGAATTTAGGTAGTTTGAACAGAAGCATTGAGTGGGCAATGACCTGCTTGTGAAAATTCGGAATCGGAGGTTCTGACTGCCGGTTGTCTAGATGTGTCAGGACCTCCACAGCTTTGACAAGATTGGTAAAACTGTCTGTGACTGAATGTGAATTTAATGGCCAATTGTGGAAGGGTGTCCTTTTTTTTTTTTTCTTTGTTCCTCTTCTCTTACTTCATGAGTTTTTGAACGTTCAATTTCACAAGATCAGGTTTTCAGTTAGGAAACAAGGATCGAGGATTGACTCTGGCAGTCTAATGCGAGCAGAAGCTGCCTGTCTTGTTGATTTCTTTCCCTCGAAACTCAATCACCTCCTTCAAATTCAATCACCTTTCAACCATCACTTTCAGCTGCTCAGCATTCGTCTGGTTCATTTCTTTTTTGTGATAAAAGAAAAAATGCCCTCTTGTTGTAAAGCAAATGAGTCTCTGCAGCGGCCTTACAATCTACTAAAATGCTTAAGAAACATCTACATCTCTTGTCAATAAATAGAACGGCAGTCGGGGACAGCCGCCCTGTGGTTCATTAAGTGCATTAAACATAAAACATTGCTCGTTTAGGCCGAGAGCCTAGTCATGTCGTCTTTTTGTTTGTGTCTCATGGCGTTCTATAAGTATCGTGAAGTGTTCTACTTCTTGGGCCCCCAGATCCCACCGCCGCTGCTTTTGCTCTGCTCGTAGCCGTTGCCCAACGTCAATCCGTTCAACTTGGCTCCCATGTTGTCTCCGCCAAGCGAAAATTCCTCGCTGTTGGCAGACGTGGGTTGCAAAGAGCTAAAGCTTCCGTTGAGATGCGCATGCTGACCAAAAGGAGCAAATCGGTTGTTCAAGTCAGCATTGCTCAAAGGTGTGCCGGGCTGGCTAATCTGGGCTCCCAGGCCAAAGAAGTTCTGACCCTGTGCGCCCTGGTAACCATGGCCACCGTGGGTCGAAGGGTGCTGCGGAGTAGGCGAGTCGGACTGAGAGGGCATGGCTCCAGAAAGTGGAGGAGTGTTCCTGACATCGACAAAAGACCGGTTGTTGGATGATCTCAACAACGCGGCAGCGCTGCTGGAGTTGGGCGTGCTAAGCTGCGACACCTGGTTCTGGTTCCCAGATGCGTTACCGCCGTAGCCCACAAATGACTGGTATTTGGCGTTGCCCTGCGATGCACCAGGATTCTTGTGACCGGGAAGGCCCCCAGACAGATACGGAGCGTACTGCTGTTGAACAGGAGTGGAGCTCAGTTGTCTGAGTCTGGCCATGGGCAATGCCAGCTGGGATTGAGACCTCAACAACTCGGGGGCATGCGGGTTGGGTGTCTGCAAGTTGTTGGGGTACCCGTTAAGCAAAGCAGGCAACTGGTTGATGTTCATCATCGAGTTGGAGTGGGGGTGGCCGGCACCGTTGGTCTGGCCCTGTTGCCCACTTTGCTGTTGTTGCTGTGATTGTTGATGCTGCTGCTGTTGATGCTGCTGCTGTTGAGGTTGCTGCTGTTGAGATGGTGTTTGCAGGGGAGTTGCAGCCGTTGGAGCCTGAGCCTGCTGTTGATGGTGGAGGTGAGGGTTAAAGGTAGCGCTTTGCTGTTGGCGCTGTTGAATAGTCTGCTGGCCCGGCTTTCTGCGAATAATAATCAAGCCGTTATCGTAGAGCTCTAACAAGTTGAGGTACGAGCACAAGAGAGAGAAGACCTTGCGGTGCTGCAACGAGATGTTGGCAGGGAAGGCCAACTCGAAGATGAGCTTAGAGTTGTCGTCTCTGTAGGTGAGCAACTGGGAGTACAACTCAAGCACGTCGGGGTCGTTGAAGTTGAGCTCCACGGGTGGTGGAGGCATGTTGGCGTTGCCCAGCGGGAAATGCATCAACAACCTCTCCGTTTGGGAGTTGTACTGGGCACCATTGACACTGAGGTTTTTGGTGGCTGCAGTGGTAGAAGCAGTGCTAATGAGCGAGGCCAACGAAGCGTTGGACGTCGAACGGTGCTGTTCCTCCAACTGGCCGCGTTTTTCTCTCTTCTCCCGCTCGATTCTCTCTCTCTCCTGAGCAGGCAACATTTTCTTGTATTCGACTCTCAATTTTCTGCCGCCGATTTCACGGCCGTTCAACTGGTTCACCACCATGGACGTCTCGTCGGTGGACGTGAAGTTAGCGAACGCCAAACCACGGAAAACACCATTGTCAAAGTGGTAGTTGAATGCATATGGCAAAGGCAAGTTGAGTTTGGTCATGACATCCAACAACTGCTCCTTTTTGATTGCAAACGGAATGTTCTTGATCACGATCGCCGTGGGGATCAACTCGTCGTCGTCGTCCTCCATGGTGGAAGCGTTAGCAGACGTGGCGGTCATCGAGGCGATGTTGGGCGAAGCGTCAGGCTCCTCTTTGCGGCTTTTCTTGCCATTATCCAAGTTCATCGTCAACGACTGCTGCTGCTTCTGCTGCTCGACCCAAGGAACAACATTGCTGACAACAGAAGCGGGCGGAATGCCCGAGGCAGAGGCCAAATTGGTGCTCAGCAGGTTGCTCAGCATGCCAGAGTACATTCTACCACCAGGGTCAGCGCTGAGTTTTAGCAGAGCCATTTGCGGAGTGTGGCTCTCCAGCGGCGGCTGGGGCATGTGGTTCACACCGGCCACGTTGGCATGTTGGCCAGAAGCAGCAGCTGCTCCAGCGTAGCTCAGCAGCGTGTACCCTGATGCGGAGGATAAAGACGAAAGCGAGGGTCTGCGTTGCATGACCGAGTCCAACTGGTTAGGCGTGGAGGAGAGGTTTCTCAAGTCCATAGGGCCCGTGTTGGTGGCGAATCAGGGGCACCTTTGGCGTGGGGGGTGGTGTTTGGATGGGCTCCTTGAAGCTATCTAAGATCACCTAGCAAGTCAGACAATGGGAGGATGTCTGAAAGAAGTGAAAGTGGGCAGGAAAGCGTGGGGAACGTGGGGTGATCAGGAGGCTGCCTTTCGTGGCCTGGGCTGATTTTGGGGGGTTAAGGGTGGTATGGCGTTCTGGAGAAAAGAAGACCAGGTAGTGATTTGGGTGAGAAAATTTAATGAGGTTGGGCTAACCAGACAAATCGCAGTGAACGCAAAGGCGAAGGGCGCGCACGTGACCATAGGACAGAGCCGGGGCCATTTTGCGTTGGTAATGGAAAGAAAAAGGTAGGAGGGTTTTAATAATTCGGGTGGCTTTGGGTTTGAATTTGGAAGCGATTTGGGGGGAGTTACTGGGGAAACGTGGGGGTAGAAAGTGTTTACAGTGAGACTCTCGGGTGCAATAGAAGTGAGGCATGGAGGGTATGGGAGATTGGCCAGTGGGAGTTAGTTCAAATATAATAGAGAGCTTTAAGCATTACTTGGTTTTCTTCTAAAAAACGAAAGAAGAGAAGAAAGTTTTTGGTCCATAGCTGGTGCTTAGTTTGCTCTGGATCCACTAATACCAGCAAACCGAGTCAACCGCAATTTCCCTTCCAGCGTGAAATTCTATCAACCGGATTCAATTTGTCTAGAGAGGAAGACTCCTTTTGTTGGTTACAAAAAAAGTAAAATGGTTCAAATTCCCTCTAGTAGCTCATTGCTGTAGAGTTATGGCTGCAAGGCTACCGAGCTCTAGGGCACTGCCGGCCTCCATTTCGGCTAATTTTTCCATTTCTATTATTTTTGCACTTTTCACAACAGAGATGTTCTTATTGGGGTGTCTATTTTGTATAGAAGTTCATCTTCGGGTGCTTAGTTCCCGTGCTGGTGATTGGCGGACTTTCGCAGCCAGCTCACGGCCACAAACGGTGGTTCAAAGCGGGCGTAGATTTTTAATAAACCAATTCTTTTGGTTCAAGAGAAATGAATGGTTAATGGAGCAGGTGGTTTTCTGGGTATTAATGTACATTCCTGGTGGTTCGGTGCTTGGAAAGGTGATTGGAGGGAGGGAGTAAGGGAGATGGAATTGGAGATTCTTCGTTTGAAGTTTCAAAACCTGAATAAGTGCCCAGTAGTACTTAACCTTCCGTTAGCAAATCCTCTTATTTTCGTCGAGAAGATGGGCTTGTTTTGTGGTCTCTCGCTTGGCGTAGACAGGTTCTATGCATAGTGCGGCTGTAGAAGGTTTCCAGAATCACCAAATGTAACAATTCCGGAAGTTTGATGAGAAGGAGGTTTTTTTACGGTGTTTTAAATCTCTGGCATCTTGATCTGTTGCGGAGCCTGGTGTTCTGGACCAAATCTGCTTGGGCTCTTGCACCTGAAGAATCAAGAAACCACGGTTACTCGGGCCCACACAACAAAACTAGATTTTACCAAGGTGAGGTTTTCAGTTGGAATTCACCTCTTGGAACTCTTTTGGTGCTATTGCAATTGTAAGAACAAGTCGCCGTGTTTTGTTACCTCTAACGAGAGGGATGTACCCACAGGAGTGACATCTCTGCAAAAGGCCAAGGCCAAAGACAGACGCAGTATTTTTCTTCACTTTTCCAAAATCGGTAACCCCTTCTTTGTCGAATACCGAGAAGAAATCGGCACTCTGCTTCATGCTTTTCGCAGCCATTACTACAAGGCTCAATGAAGCGGCGCTCCAAGCTACCAAGTTGACTGAAAAAGCCCCTTTTCTTCCTTCCTTTTCAATCTCGTAAAATAGCTTTTTCTCTGTTGAATTCAGTCTCTCCTCAATTCACTCACTGGTCTCTAACTGTGCTACATCAACTGAGCGAGCCTCTACCAGATGAACCTGTACAGCCACATCACTCTATAGCAAAAAAATCATCAAAAACTGAACTCAAAACAATATCAATCATATAAACCGTATTCATCTCCCCACCCTCTCTTCGTTTCTTCCCTCTCTGGTGGACCTCCATCCAGACCTGTACACACCAGACTACACGCCAACGATTTTGACACCGAGAATTACTCGTAACTAACCAACTACATAATGGTACGTGAACTGCCCACCACATTCAAATACCCATACTAACAAAAGTCTTCGTCTGCAGTTGCCCCCGGTGGCTTGAGAAGCGCCGCTAAGAGAAAGAACGCCGCCAGCAAAAAGGCCAAGGACTCCAAGGAACAGCCTTTGTCCACCAGAGCTGCTGGTGCTGGAGGCTCTTCTGCCACCATGTTGAAGCTCTTCACCGACGAGGCTCAGGGCTTGAGAGTGGACCCTTTGGTGGTTCTCTTTTTGGCGGTCGGTTTCATCTTCTCCGTCATCATCTTGCACGTCTTCGCCAAGATCTCCGGCAAGTTCTTCTCCTAATCTGTATAACAATCTGATGCTTGGTATTTACATGTCTGTGAGGATGGCTCTCACCACGGCGCCCACGTGGCGGCTGTCCACGATGTGCTTGACTGTAGTGCCCGAATTGAGGTCTCCATCGAGGTCCCACTCGAACGTTTTTTCATCGTAGAGAGCCCTGGTGGCTTCCAGAGCCACTCTGTTGCCCCGTTCCTCGATCTCTATAAGCGGCCATTTTTTGCCGGCGACGGCCACGAGCGGGATGCCCATCATCTGGGAATCCTTTATCTTGCGTCCTAGTCCTACCTTGGGTCTGGTGTCGATTCTGTAATCGAGTCCGTCTAGCGATTTCGCCAAAGCTTCGCTGTTTTCTTCTCTCAAGTTGATGACTGTGATTTCCCAGGGAGAGATAACCGCTGGCCAGCGAAGGCCCTGGCTGTCCCTGTTGATCTCAGCTATGGCTGCAATGATTCGAGAAATGCCAATGCCGTAGCAGCCCATGAGAACGTCCTGTTTTTTCATGGCTCCATCTACGGGCACCTCCACCTGGCACTCCAACGCTTTGGAGTATTTATCGCCGAGGTAGAAAGTATGGCCCACCTCAATGGCTCGTTTGGCTGTCAAGGAACCCTCCTCGCATTTATGGCACAACTCGCCCTCTTCGGCAGCCACAATGGGGATGTCAGTCAACGTTGTGATCAACGAACGGTTTATGAAGTTGATCGGGAAGTCTGGGAAGTTCAGGCGCAGATTGAGTCTCAGGTCCATGATCCGCACTATCTTCTTGTTGATCAAGGTGTCTTCGTCTCTGAACAAAGCCAAAATCTCCTCTTCGCTGAGCTTTCCACTGAGATCGATGTCCGGAATTTCCTCTGTCAAAAACAGCGGCTGGAGCTCTCTTGTTCCTGGGTAGTAAGCACACACAAGTGTTTTCTCGTCATGGGTGGTGAAATACCTCACTCTCACGTCGTTGTGCTGCTGTTCTTCGTGTGGATAAGACAAGGTTCTTTCCACATTCAGAGTATTTCCACATTCCAGGCACGTAAAAAGCGTATCTTCGCCAGAGGCATGGACATAGTGCCATTCGTGAGAATGAGAACCACCAATGTCACCAGAGTCTGCCTCGGCCTTCACAAACGGCACCTTGAGTTTTTTAAATATGTTCACGTACGCCCCTATCATTGTGTTGTACGACGCTAATGCCTCCTCCTCGGTCAAATCAAAAGAGTAGGCATCTTTCATGACAAACTCTCGGCCTCTCAAGAGCCCAGAACGGGGCCTTTTTTCGTCCCTGAACTTCGTGTTGATTTGAAAGTACGTAACAGGCAAGTCTTTATACGACCTGAGGCCTTGTTTGACCAAATGCGTGATTTCCTCCTCGCAAGTAGGCACCAAACAGTAATGAGAGCCTGTGGAGTCCTTTAGCTTGAAGAGCTCATGGCCGCCCCAACGGCCCGTTTGTTCCCACAATGCAGAATGGGAAATTGAAGACAAGTTGACTTCTTCTGCTCCAGTTCCTTGCATTTGCTGTCTGATGAGGCCTTCTAGTTTCTGTCTTATGGCGTTTCCTGGAGGTAACCAATGCACTAGACCTGCTTTGGGGTACTGGACGAAGCCCAATTTTGATAAGAGCTCATGAGTGGGGGTCAGTATTAAGGCTTCCGATTTGAGAAGATCATTTGGAATATTGTATAGTCTGGGCACGCTTCTGTAGAGGTGACGAAGACACAGTGATGGATTCATGTAGTTGCGATTCGCGATGATGCCATACATACTTAGACATGGTACTGTTCAACATTGGGTAAACTACTTTTTTCTTGCTTTTCTAATTTTACAGCTCCTTCTACTTCACTCTCTCCCAGAACATACAAATCACATATCGTGAACATTCTTACTAATTATGGCAAAATCCCAGCAGCTACTTACCGCCACGGATGGCTTTGTCGGCCTGGTCAACCAAATCACCGCCGTACTTGCTCAAGTTGTTGAAGGCGTTCTGGAGATCGTCCTTGGCCTTGGTCAAATAACGGTCATCAGCCTGCACCTCTTCTCTCTTGTTGTCGTTGCCGAGAACGTTGGAGGTTTTCTCGCTGGCCTTCTTGGTCAAGTCCTCCACCTGTTTCTTAGCACGGTAGTACTCGTCAAGAGCTCTCTGCTTTCCAGCTTCGAGGCTCTCGGACCACTCCTTGCTCTGCTTGTTCCAGGTCAGGTTGGCGTCCTGCTTAGCGTCTTGAGCCTGGTCCTTCTTTTCCTGACCCCAGCTCACCCAAGAGTCCTTCTTGTTCTCTGCATCCTTCTTGGCCTGTTCAGCCTTCTTAGAAGCCTCATCCTTCTTGTCCTGGCCCCAGTTCAACCAAGAATCCTTCTTGTTCTCAGCATCCTTCTTAGCCTGCTCAGCCTTCTTGGAAGCTTCGTCCTTCTTGTCCTGGCCCCAGTTCAACCAAGAGTCCTTCTTGTTCTCTGCGTCCTTCTTAGCTTGCTCGGCCTTCTTGGAAGCCTCGTCCTTCTTGTCCTCGCCCCAGCTGAACCACAGGTCCTTCTTCTTCTCGGCGTCCTTCTTAGCCTGTTCGGCCTTGTCGTCGAGCTTGTCCTTCTTGCCGGACCACCACTCGCCCCATGTCTGGTTAGAACGGTTCAATTCGTCACGAATCTCGTGCTGTCTACGGGGGTTGGAGCTGGCCAACTCCTTCAACTTCTCGTCCTTGGTTTGGCCCAAGCCGTTCACAAAGTCAATGTACTTGGCTGCCACACGGTGGCCAGCAGGCTTGTTCTCGACCTCCTCAGCGGCAAGCTTCACATCGTCCCCGTACAGATCCAATTTCTTGGACCACTTCTTGTACAAGTCCAGGTCCTTGACAGACTCAATGGTGGAATCGGTCTTTTCACGGGCGTCTTCGGTGGTCTTGTTGGCGGTGGTCTTCAATTGCGAGCCAAAGTCACGGGCCTTGGTGTCTAGCTTACGCAATTCCTTGTTGGTGCTGTCCGAAGGAGCACCCTGGTTTCTAGCCTGAGTCACCTGGTGCTTCAACTTCTCGTCATTGGAGAAAATGGGGTGAACGTTCTGGTCGTAGTACCACACGCCGCCGCCCACGACAACCAAACCTGCGAGCAATTTCTTAGACATGTTTGTTGAAAGGTGTTTTGCAAAAATTTGTTGGTCGGTCCGGGAATCGGGTCCTATTTATACTCAGGCACAGAATCACTGGAGGGCACGGCTTTTTTGCCTGAGGGGCTCTATGGTTGCTAAGGTAGACTTGCGCATTACATTGTGGGGGTGGAACACGGGCCATAGTCTCGCTTACAAGAGAAATAAATAGGCTGAAGTCCGCCAATATGGACTTTTTGTGCAATTGAGCGGATTTTTCAACTTTGGGCTTTTTATCGCCCGTGGTAGCCGAAATCTACATCCTCCTTTGTTTGCTTGCTTTTTGGTGCTGCATGTGCGGCTCAGTTGTGGCTAGTTTGCAGCCATGGGTAATTTCGGAGCAGAATCAGTGAAATTGATGAAATCACACTTTTGTTTCTAAATATTGTGTTTGATTTGGATCGGCACCAAAATCGGCGAATCGGACGTGATTTTGAATGTGGTGGGGTTTTGTTGCTCGTGACTGAGGTCATAGGGTCAGGCAGACTAGCGGGAACCTTATGACTGCTGCAGGATTATCGTTGAAGGCTGGCAAGCGGAGAGTTAATTCTGTTTTATGGGATTAGAGACTCGGAAAAATGAAAATCCCGTAGACGTGATCTTTGTGATCAGAAAACCGCTTTTCATTTTTTTAAGCTCTATCTTTTGGTGGGGCTGCTGGGATTCCGAGGTACACTGACAGTCCCTAACAGAACCACCTGATGTTAGGCCGATTTTTCACACTTCGTGTTTTCAATACAGGCTGAAAAGTTGTGCCGTTTCTTGTCCACTTGTGCCTCCAACGGGTCATTGTCTACTGTAGATTGCACTGTGAACACCCGGTTATTTCCGAGGCCGTTTACTTGGGGTTCTTGGGATTTGACAGTGCTTTAGGGCTTATTTGGGCCAGGTTCGCAAAGCTGGGAGTGGTGAAGATATCTGCTTTTCTGTCCTTCTCTATTCACTGGTTATGGCCACACTGGCACTTCCCCAAGTATCATGGCTGTGCTTTCCAGGACTATGTTTTTGGATCCGATCTTGTTTTCTTTGGGAAGAAAGTTTCATCAACGTATGTGAATTCTCGTTCAATTCCTCTCATCTCAATACGTTATCTTCATGCGACCACTAGGCCAAACGACACACTGCGCCAAATAAGCATCCAGCAAAGGCAACCTAATAAAACGACTTCCAGACGAGTACACCCATCTTAGCTGTCACTTAACTGCCAAATTTTTCAAAGTTTTCGCTAAACTCGATTTATGGTTTGCGTTTGTTGTGTACCTCTTTTGGCTGTATACTGCGATGTGAGTGAAAACTCACAAATCCTCTCGACAATTTCAACTTCGCCTATAAATTAAACGGTAGAGTCAACAAGATTCCCGAAGAAAAAGAGTTACGACTTGCCCCGCCTTTGATGGAAAACGGCCCGAACGGTTAAGGTTATCGTGCATTAGATCTCTCTCTCAATGCAACGCATATGGCTGCAAAACAAGAAACTACTGATTCCACTGGAAACTGTGAGTAACAAGAATCTGTGACTTTCAATCTCAGAAGTCTATAGTACCTTTTCTACCTTTCTGAAGCACCCGTCATTATGGCACCATTCAATCAGCTTACGATCGGTGCAACAAATGAGACAACCCAGATCCAGTACCTCATCTAAATCAGTGAAAGTAATCTCCCATAAAAAAAGAAAATTCAATAATTTTCCACTTAATCCCCAGGAGGGCGAGTTTCAAATCCAGAAATACATTAATCCGATGCCTTTGTCTGTCAGATCTCAACCCCGGCTTAGATTCTCGGGAAGTGAGCCGCGGCTCGATCTGAATCATAGGAGACACTACTTCAGAGACACTACTTCAGAGGAACACTAAAAAATTTGAATCACATAATAATTTTCAGTGATCCATCAACTCACATCCAATAAAAGATTAAATACCCTTCTGAAAGAAAAAAAAAAAAAAAACAACGCTTAGGTCCACTTCATGGTTCCCGAAGAGGTCGTGCGCGCACCAAACCTGCCGTCGCTGAATCGCTCACCGCCACGGTCATTCACCAGATAGCGATAGCGCGAATCCCGAAGCCCGCCTGACCACATCGAGGGTAAATTCTCGAGTCGTATCGTCCCAAAACAGGCAGATTTTACCCTAAAATGCCCAAAAAGTAGCAAAAATCAGAAGTTGTAGAAAAACCCATATTTCAAAATACCTACCCCTCGGGCGATGGCGGAGGCTCACGTGGGCATTGCAGCGTAGTGATCACTGATACTGCAAGCTGCCTACCGGTTAGGAAGTAAAGTTTTCCACTGGCCTTTTTCCCAGCCAGGTTAGCCAAACTTTTGAAAAATCACCGCCATAAAATCCAGGCTCCATTTCCCGTTGAATGGCCTCCTTGTGCACGCCTTGTCCCTCGTTGCCAGCCCTTGACCTCATCTCTGGTGCCCCGGACCATCTACTGTTATACAAGCTTTGGAAAAACTCCAACTCCGTGCAATCTTGCTCCTCCAGGGAACCCACACGTGCATCCAACCGCCACTGGCGTCTTCTCAACGAGCGTTTTTTTTGTGAACGAGTCAGGCTGACGACAGAAATGGCTCTTCCGGAAGCTCCGCTTCCACACCAGGCCCGTAACTCGAAAACCACGGGGCTCTACGCCACAGAGGCGCCCAGCAGGCCGTCGT
Source organism: Candidozyma heveicola (assembly GCA_003708405.2). Lineage (NCBI taxonomy): Eukaryota > Fungi > Ascomycota > Pichiomycetes > Serinales > Metschnikowiaceae > Candidozyma > Candidozyma heveicola. Next base: position 138,613 of record PPOB02000001.1, read on the forward strand.
TGTTTCTGAAGGAACAGAGAAACTACTCGGACTCGGGCGACGACACCTCTGATTTGTCCGAGGACGATGACTACCAAAACTACCATGGCCTCAGCCCGCTGCATTCCACATCCGACGCCAGTCGACGGCAACGGCTTCCCCGTCCGTCTGGGCCTTGCTGCTCGCGCTATTTGGAGGTGACGCTGCTGAATCTGGACCAGCTGGCCCACAAGGTGACTCCGTCTGATTCGAAGAAAAACATCTTCTTCATCGAAAACACCCCGTCTCCAGCTCGCTCAAGCGGCGACAGCAGGACGCTGGCGTTCCATTCCGGCGGGACGGGCCACACGCTGACTACCCAAGACATCTCCGCTTCTCTTCAGGCTAATACGGCTTCTCCCAAGACAGCGACCAAACCTGAAGAAGTCACCGCGGAGCTTGTACCGCCTCCTCACCCATTAAAGGCGCCGTTCAAGCGCCAGGAATCGCTATTCTCAGCCCAGAACCTCCGCAGAGCATCACCTGACGACGTTTCCAGCGTCTCATCGTCCGAACTCTCTGAAGACGAAGAGAGGGACGATTTGCATGAGCTTCGGGTCCGCCAGCCCTCCGCAGTGTCCAAGCTGAGCAGATCCATGAAGTCAGACACCGAGAGTGAGTGGATTTCGATATCTTCCGAGGACGAGAAGAACGTTCATGGTCTGCCCTCGAAACCGCTCACTTTCGCCAAAGTCACACCCATGGCTGTCCCAGGCTCTGCAAAACTGCCTGGCGACCCTGCTGACTTATCTACAGAAACGGTGAAGCCTTCACCGCTAGCCAAACCTCGCTCGTTATTGTCAGGCTTGTTTTTGAACTCTATGGCCGACAAACCTAGCTCGCTTCATGAGCAGACTACGGCGCCGCCCAAGCCGGTGCTTAAACGGTCCTCTACAACTGGCGTTATCACCATCGACAAGGCGGAGTCTGGCAATCCTGCTCCGGCAAAGGGAAAGAAGCAGCTACTTCGGCCCTCCATAATGTTCTCCAAGCGGTACGCCTCGTACTCTGATATCTCCAAGCAGTCGCAGCGGTCGCCTGTATTGTTTGTCGAGGAAGAAGACTCTGCGGTGGATGCAAATGCCAAAGATAGCTCGGGAGCCCTCTTTGCAAAACAGACATCCAGCGTGGGTCTACTGAACTTCATGGTTAACGGCAACTCCACGACTAACCTCAGCAGCCTCAGCATCAGTGAGGACTCTGTGTCTAAATCTTGCGAAAATTGCGAGAGTGCCATTTCGTCCAGCTTGAGCAAGTACTCCAATGTTCAGCCACATGGAAGCTCACTCAAAAACTTTCTTTCGAAGAGCTCGCTAAGTCTCACGTCACTTTTTGGCCAGTCCAAGAGTGAACGGAAGGTGAGACCCAACGGCAGACGCTCTGCCTCTAATGATAGTTTGAAAGCGTCGAAGGACTCTGTCAGTGACAAGTCTGCTATTTCTGGAACCTCGGCGCCTTTGCCCGAGGAGTGTGAGGAGCCTCCGGTGCTTAGCAAATCCGTGAAAACCTCGTCAGTTCCACCTAAGAATTTCGAGCCTCCAGTGGAGGTTAGCGGTTCTCTCAAGGATTCACTCTTCATAGACCACAGACTAGGGAAGGTGCCACTACCCGAGCGTGTGATCAGCGAAGATGATCTTTTTGGGGGCCAGGCCCGGTTGGTTTTTGACGAAGACGAGGACGACTATCACTCCAAGGGTTGGTAAATAGAAACTTAATTTATATCCGGTTATCGTTAGTTGTAGGTGGTTGCAAATTCAGTGCGAAGTGTAACAAAATCCAGCCTCATCACCACCATGAAGACATGCTACTATGAGCTTCTACAGGTCGAGCCGACAGCTACGGACAGCGAGTTGAAAAAAGCCTACCGTAAAAAGGCCCTCCAGTTGCATCCAGACAAAAATCCCCACGATGTGGAAGGTGCTAATGCCAGATTCACACTAGTCAGAGCAGCATACGAGGTTCTTTCAGATCCTCAAGAAAGAGCATGGTACGACAGTCATAAGACTCAGATTCTTCGAGACGAGGATGAGTACGATGACGACTACGTGCCTGAAATGGCCATTCCCAGCATCTCCGTCCAGGAACTCCTACGATACTTCAATCCGTCTTTCTTCCTGAGAGAAGACGACTCTCTAGCAGGACTCTACAGCGTCGCTTCCCGAGTTTTTGAGAGACTAGCGTCGGAGGAAATAGCTCATGCTAAGTACCAGCAGCTTTCCGGCTACCAGAAGTACATGGACGATTCTCCCAATGTGGCTGCCTTGGATGAGTCTGTTCTTTTGTTCCCACGTTTCGGCAATTCACATGCCGACTACGCCAGCTCAGTAAGAAAATTCTACAGTACCTGGAGCGGCTTTCTGACGGTCAAGTCGTTCTCGTGGATGGACCAGTACCGGTACCTGGCTGCTTCAGATAGAAAGACCCGGAGACTCATGGAAAAGGAAAACAAGAAGGCCCGTGAAAACGCCAGAAAAGAGTATAACGAGACAGTGAGGCGGTTTGTCACTTTCATCAAGAAAAGAGACCCCAGGGTCAAGAGAGGCGTGGAGAGGTTCGAGGTTTCCAGAAAGAAGCAGGAGCGGGAGAACTTGGAACAGCAGGCGAAGCAACAGCGTATCCAGCAGCTTGCCGAAATGAACGATTTTGAGGTTCAGGATTGGCAGAAATTCAGCAATGAAGAGCTAGACGAGCTCGAGGAATTACTAAAGGCTGAGTACGAACTAGGCAGTGATACCACCACAGACAGCGAGTTTGATGAGTTCGAAGACACAAACGAGAACTTCTTTGACTGTGTGGCATGCAACAAAACATTCAAATCACAGAACCAGATGGACGCTCATGAGCGGTCCAAAAAGCATAAGCAGGCTGTTCAGGAGCTCAGAGAGGAGTTGCTTAGGGAAGGCGTTGAGTTTGGGTTCGACAATGGAGAAGATGCTTCTTCGGTTAATCTGTACGAGGACATTGCCCCAAAAGCGCCCGAAGAGCCGGTAGTGGAAGAAAATGTCGAGGAGCCTGAGATCGAAACGAATCTCGAGGAGTTGCAAGTGGATGACGACATCAACAGCGACCAAAGCGAAGAGGAGGAGGAAGAGGTGAAGCCAAAGAGTAAATCGAAATCCCGCCGCTCTGCTAAAACACAAGATCTCGACGAAGAACTTGCACAACTTGCAAATGGCATGAAACTCGATGAGGAAGAAGATGACTGGGGGACAGGTAAAAAGAAGAACAAGAAGAAAAAGAAGCTGAAGCCCGACAATCAGCCCACAAGTCCAGAGCCCACGATAGAGACCCCTAAATCTACTGCTTCGGAGGTTTGTGGCGTCTGTGACGAGAATTTTTCTTCAAGAAACCAGCTCTTCAAGCATATCGAGGATTCAGGACATGCCACAGCAAAGAAGCAAAAGAAGAAGTCGAAGAAGAAAAACAAGTAAGGTCATGGAGTCGTTATTTCTATGTCTATATTTATATAATGCATCAACCACCATCATCACTTCAAACCGGTCTTTGACTTTTTCACAGTGGCCATGAGAGGAACACTGATACCCTTGTTTCCCTGAGCACCAAGCCCCTCGCCTCTGACCCAGCCCAACTTCTCGAGCAACTGTCTGCCGATATTGCTCTGGGCAATTTCAGGAGCTTCACCACCAACAACATCACCTTCCTTGACATAAGCTCTATTCTTGGGTCCACGTCTGCCACTAGCCTTTTCGTCGGTTTCTTCGATTTCCTCTCTGGTCCGCTTCTTCACATCTGATCTCTTGAAAATAGGACGCTGCTTCATCACGTAGTTGATCAGGTTGTAGTCGGGAAGATAGTGGAAGGTTTTGCGGGCCTTGACTATCTTCATGAAGATGTGGCGGCCGTTGCCACACCTGGTGCACTTCATGTTGTAGTGTTTTGCGAGCTTATTGACCGTTTTATTCCCGTGGGGGTCCAAAGGCGGAAAGCTCATGTTCTCTCTTTCGGGGTCCTGCAAGAAGTCTTCGAACTCCTGCTTGATGTCCTTAATGTGAAGAGAATAGTCGTACTTGACGAAGAGGTCTTTTTTCTCGAGACCTTCGTTCTTGAGTCTCTCCTTCTTTCGAAGCTTCTTATCTCTTCTGGATGTCTTCTGATACTGGAATTGCTCGAGGAGCGACTCACGAAGCTCGGCATCGATGGCCTCCTCGAACTCAAGTCGGAGCTTCTTGGTACGTCCCTTGGCACGGAGTGTCTTGGTAGGCGGGACGTCGAGGTCAGCAAAGCTCTTCTGCTGGTTCTGTGCAAACGACAAGATATCATCAAGGCCGTCGTCATCCCCATCAAGGCCCTCTTCATCGGAGATGTAACTATTATCGATATCATCCTCATCACTCAAGTACACTTGTCCGTCCTCCTCGCTCATACTGTCATAGTCATCATGAGCACCGTTTGTGCCCATGATCTGTGCTAGGTAGTCGTCAAAGGCACCCTCGGAGTCGGACTCTGAATATTCCTCGTAGTAGTCGCTATCGAGGTCCTGGAAACCCGTGCCGTGTCTGTCGACATTTCCACGAGGCAACTGCGTCGTGACAGAGCCGTTTCCGTCGGTTTCAGTGCGTAGAAGCACCTTGCCCACGGAGAAATACGGATCGTGTTCAAGGTGAGCCACTGGGTCAGCGATGTCTCCATTGAGCAGATCGGGCTCAGAGCTGGGTTTTCTGAGCCGAGCCTCGTGAATAACCTCACTAACGGACGCTTTCAGTGTGCTGTAGAGGGCAGAAATTGTGTGATCGCCCTGGTCGTCAATGACAAAAGAGGGCTCGTCATCTGGGTCTGAGGCTTCGATCGATGTGGTTTCTTCCTCGGAGTTCAGCGCCATGTTCACATCTATCGTGGACTGTTCCTGGCGATCGGCGTCGTCGGCATCATCAGAGGACCTAGCCTCGTTCTCTGCCTCTGTTTCTCCATCGCTCTCTTTGGCGCTTTCTGAGAGTTCTTCTTTGGCAGTCTCATCGCCGGACTCGGGCTCTCCACTGGAGTTTTCCGTGTCTCTCTCTTCACTAGAGGCCCCATCATGGCCATCTTCTTCGGAATCCACCTCTGCATGCCCATTTTCCAGCTCCTGGTCATCCACCCTTAGCAGCTGAAGCTCCTGGGTTATTTCAAGCGGTTCCTTCTTTAGAAGCCGGTCCACCGTGAGCTTGCTGGGGTCGTAAACCTCCACGGACTTGACAAACACCAAAGGCTTGTTTCGAAGCGGAAGCTTCATTGTCTGGTCCAGATGTCTATCGGTGTATCTAGCCTCCTCCATCATGGACCGATTAGGTCTTCTAGAAAGCGTCTTCATCGAGGGGGCCGAGGAAGCCTCTGTATCAAATGCGGGCATGTACTCTTCAGCACCAAGATCCATGAGCTCAGGATCGTCGTAGCGGCTCAGGGACCCTGGATTGAACCTGCCCTTGCCTTTCCTCTTGGCAGATTTGCTGAGAAAGAAGCGGCCGTTATTTGATCCCCCACGGGCTCCCCCACGGGAACCTCCACGTCCGCCTCCACGAGCTCCCCCACGGGAGTTTCCCTTAAAATTTCCTTTCTTGCGTGGCATACTAGGAGAAAAGTGTAGGTCGATTCAGAGGCGATACTATAGCGATATGTAGTATTCGCGCAGCAATTATTCCCAGCCACACGAGGCTAGTGATAGAGGGCTAGTGCTGGAGACAATATTATCGGGAATTTTGGAAATCCGAGTAGGCCTTCTCTTTATTTTGGCGTGTTTTCGAGATTGTGGCTGGTGTGGCTTGTGACCGTTTGGTCCGGTTCTGCATCGCCAGAGATGGACCGATGAGGCTGGGGAGGGGCGGTCTACACATTCTTAGAGGTTTCTAAATTTTCTGGTATTTGAGTTAGTGGTGAAATTCTGCTTTACTTGAAAATGTGTTTTTTTGTAGACAGTGCCTGGACGGTGACTCACCGCTAGTGTCAGACTATGAGATGTACTACTTACATTAGAGTGAAAGAAGCTGTCGAGAACCTAGAACGAAGAGTGTATTCTCTATCTCCAAGTTCGAAACTGGACGATTCTAGCGGTGACTTTTATCGTGCCTCAAAAGGAGTTCCGAAAAACGGAAAAATCGAGTCCGGGTTTCCGTATCTCATATCAACGGACACTCAGAAGGCTACAGGCTCCAAGAAAACCTTTTGCCTTCGTAGAATTCACACAGGATAGCTTTTTTTTTTTTTTTTTATATATATATTTACCAAATGTATGTTGTTGGACCAATTGGCTCGGTTTTGTGGCACACACCTCTTTCGGACTTCCATACTATTAATATCCTACACCATTCACATTTTAGGGGCCGAACATTTACCAGGTCAAGAGCCTTGAATATCTCTGTCTCATGATGTAGGAAATTTTAACCAGCGTTCATGCATTCGGTGGTGTAAAGCGGGACCAAATGGCTCTCAACCAATGCAGAGACAGAATTGGAAGAGCTGCTTGCAGTGGTTTTTGCAAACCACGGCCAATAAACGCTCATGTCTGTTTTGAAACGGTTTGCTCCACCGGTGCCTCGGAACCAAGTATTGAATCCAGACCAAATGATGTGGTCCGTGTCTTGGTCCAGCTGTTTCAATGCACAAAGCAGGGACAGGTTGCTTTGAGCAGGATACATGGAGACCCAGGAGTTTAAATGCTGGTCAAGAAATGCTTTTCGATTAGGCGTTTAGTCCCCATTTGCTAAAACAGTCGTTCTTGAGCTTCCGGACACTCACCTCTTGAAGTCGTCTGACTTGAAGTCCCCTTATTCCTCAGTTAGGCCTTTATTCAAATATCGTGGTTGTTTCATCGTTTGCTAAAACACCCTCTCTTGGAAGCTTTATCACTAGAGGCCAGTCTCTCCAAGTACCCAGTCTCTCCAAGTACTCTTCCGTGTAAGTAACCTCATCCCCGGATTTCTCGAACCGACCCAGCTACGCCTGGAATTCCCCTAGAATCACCAATAGACAAACGTACCGCAAGGAAGTCTCTTCCACCTTTGCTTACTTCAACTTTAGCGGAAACGACTTCAATGTTCTTCTAAGCAGCATCGAAACCATGGTACCACACTGAGGCGATGCTTTTCCAAGCAAATTTCCAACGTAAGAAATAACTGCAAAATCTCCCCTTTCTTCAAAACTACTCTCTTTTTGTCGGTTTCCTAGATCCTCAGCATGTGGCTTCCACCATAGAGTGGCTGCGAAAGGGTCCATCTGAAACCCGCCACACCAAAGAATACAGACCCAAGAAGCCCGAAGCAAGCCTTTATCAACGTCTCAAATCAAACGTGCTAAAAAAAAAATAGAAAACTCGATTCGTCCCCGTGGCCCTCCCCAGTGATAACGATAAGGGACGTTGCTACGTGCACTCCCACAGCCAGCTACACTATCACCACTTTCTTCTTTCCCACGTTTAAATGACACTTGGCCTTCCCGAAGAGACGTCCGCTCCGGCTCCGCGTGAATCGAAAGTCATTGTTCCACTGCCAGGCCCAGATCTGGAAAATAGTCCAAGTCTGCCAAATCCACATGCATCCACTAATCCACAAACGACACCTGACCAAGCCAACACATTCCAAAACGCCCTAGCCCAATTCTGGCAGCGGCTCAGATCACCAGAACCCGTGGAAGACGAACCCCTCACTCCTGTGGTTATCATGGGCACTTCATTCACGGGAACTCTAGCCCTGAAGGAGATTGAAGAGGCAATTAGACGCAGACTCTGGTTTACTTATAGAACGGGGTTCGAGCCGATTCCTCGGGCGCCAGACGGGCCCAACCCGCTTTCCTTTTTGGGCTCCATGCTTGTGCACGGCGTGAACCCCCACGGTGCTTTTACTGGCTTTTTCGATAACACATGCTTCAAGTCCGATGTGGGCTGGGGATGTATGATCAGAACGGCCCAGTGCTTGCTAGCAAACACCTTCCAGACCGTGCTAGCCAGAGCTGCTACCAGAGAGGACAAGGCTCCAGACTGGGCAGCCATAAATGCCGATGTTGTCTCGTTGTTTAGAGATTCGTACAGCAGTCCGTTTTCGTTGCATAACTTCGTCAGAGTGGCTTCGCATCTGCCGTTGAAGGTAAAACCAGGTCAGTGGTTTGGGCCCAGTGCCGCCTCCTTGTCAATCAAACGTCTCTGTGCCAGGGCTAATGAGAATACGGAATCGGCAACCAACGTTCCTCGTTTGAACGTCATGATCTGCGAGAGCTGCGACCTCCACGACGACGAGGTCAAAGCGGCGCTCGAGAAAATGAGTCCTCTCCTTCTTTTGTTTCCAATCAGACTCGGTATCGAATCCATCAACGCAATCTACTACCCCAGCTTGTTCCAGCTTTTATCGCTACCACAGTCGATGGGAATTTCCGGCGGTAAACCTTCGTCAAGCTACTACTTTTTTGGCCACCAGGGTGACCTGCTTCTCTACTTGGACCCACACTCCTCGCAGCAGATAGACGAAACCAACGACTCCTACAAACCTCTTTCCTGCAATACCGTGCCAATTTCCGGGCTCGATCCCTCGATGGTTGTGGGGCTTTTAGTTGACTCTCCGGCTGAATACGATGCCCTCAAAGCAGAACTACATGGCAAAAACAAGATTGTCCACTTCCATAGTCGAGCTCCCACCAGACGGTCCGTCTCTCAGTCCACGCACGAAAGGAGCACAGAAACGGAATCTAAGGGGGAGGTTTCCACGGATCTCGGCGATTTTGTCGATATAACCGACGACTTTGAGCCTGAAGAGGAGGTAGCAGACGATACCGCCAACCTGGTCAGCGCTAAGTACGACATTGTCGAGGGGCCCTCGCCAGTGACCGTTCTAGAAGATGAAAACTGAGTATAAGTCCAATTTCGGCTGGTCCGGCATCTGGACTAATGCACCTGGAAGCCAGGATAGTAGTCTTGGTGGTGGCTGCAAGGTAGTGCACACACGCACAGCTCAAGGTGTTTCTAGTTTCTAGCATCACCAACATCAACAGACCAACTGGTCAAGCATTCTACATACCTAGATATAACCGTAATATCAGCACATTGCCATGGTGGTAGACAGCATGAGAATATGTACAGTTTGTGCGTCAAACAACAACAGATCAATGGAGTCCCACAAGCAGCTTCGAGATGCTGGATTTGAAGTCAGCTCTTTTGGCACAGGCTCCTCGGTGAAACTCCCCGGTCCTTCCATAGACAAGCCCAATGTTTACGAGTTCGGCACGCCGTACGAGAGAATCTACCAGGATTTGATTTCCCAGGACTACAGAAAGATGTATGAGGCCAATGGGTTGATATCCATGTTGGACAGAAACAGACAGGTAAAGAGAGCACCAGAGAAATGGCATGCCAACGCAGCCTCAGGAAAATTCGACCTTGTGATTACCTGTGAGGAAAGATGTTTTGACTCTGTGCTAGAGGACCTAATGATGAGAATGAACAATAAGCCCGAGGAGGCCGAGGAGAAGGACGTCCGTCTGGTTGTCCATGTGATCAACATAGATATCAAGGATGATAACGAAAATGCCAAAATAGGCGGAAAAGGTATAGTCAAGTTGGTGAAGATGATACACGAATATCGTGAACAGGAAAAGCAGCGGAAAATCAACGAGGGCGACGAGGACCAGTATCCTGTGATAATGGAGGACGAGATCATGAAGATCCTAGCAAAGTGGCAGCTTGACCATGTTCATTTGCCTACGCTATACAGTGTGTCATACTACTAAGGGAGCAGACCCAGCGGTCTGGTCAGACAATTCGGTCTTTAAGACGACGTCATAAATACGAAAATGTAACATACGGAACGGACTTTCTGTAGGAGTAAATATATCATTCTTTTTTTGGGAAATGGATGCCATTTTGCAACCACCTTTATAGTGCGCGATGAGAATATCAAATACCATATCAATACTACTACACGAGATGCCGCCAAAAGCGCCTATAAATCCCCGAAAAGCTAAACTTTACAATAGCAGGACCATCAGGTCAGAAACTGCTGACCCCAGTTTCAACGACGGAATCCTCAGCATCCCCGAATTCCTTTCCTCCAGAGAATATGAGATCAAGGCCTTTGAACACAGCCAATTGAACACCAAGGCCGCCTCGTCAAACAGGATATTCCAGAGCTTACCCAGAACGCTTCGTCGAAGAACCGCCTCGCATAATGTCAAGAGAATCCCCAAGAGAATGAGAAACAAAGCATTGAGAGAGATGCAAAGCACCATAAACGGCGTTCCTCCAAAGCAGAAACAGCCCAGGGGGCGTGAAAGGTACAGGTTGAAGCAGCAGAAAAAGCTTTTGATTTTGGCCTCAAAAATCAAAAGACTTCGAGGCCAAGCAGCCGTGAGCGCTGGAAAGAGTATACCTCAGAGGCTCAAAGAGCTCAATGTCCAGGTGTCTGACTTGCAGATGAAGAAACTCAAGCCGTTGAACAACGTCGTCGGTGCTGTGGACACCTGCTCCACGGGGAATTTGTGTCCAAAGCCCCAGGGAAACGTGAAATACGGAAACCGCCAGAAAAAGTATACATGGCAGCCTACGCATATATGGCATGCCAAACGGTTCCACATGATGAAGAAATGGGGGTTCCAAATCCCATTTAGCCCGAACCAAAAGTGTTTCAGATCGACCAGCAGGGCTGCCAAACAGAGCACCATTCTTTTCGATACATCTCACTATGGAGAGATGGTGATTGAGTGTGGAAACTCCGCTGGATTGGAGGCTTTTTTGCTGGAGGTGACTAAGTACAACGCTCCTGTACCGCAATGGCTTCTTAAGGGAGAAAGGGCGTACTCCGGTTGGGTCTATGGGGCCGAGCAGAAAGTGTGTCCTGGTTTGGTGTTCGTTCACGACAAACTGTTTCTTTTGCGGGTCCACACATCGGCCTACGAGCAGCTATTCCAGCATTTAGTGACCTTCTCAAAATCACACAAGGCAACCGTCACCGACTGTCGCTATGCTATCGGCAGTTTGCTGCTCACAGGCCCCACTGCCCTCCAGACACTAAGCAAAGTCATTCACCTTAAGGGCGCCAAGACGTCCACTTCTCTGAACTGGTTGCTTTTCAGCAACTCCAACGACTCAGAGCTCATCCCAGAGGGCACATCATTTGCATTTTACATCGAGGACCCTCGGTGCTGGAAACGCCCTATAACACCCCCACAACCACCCAAAGACAATAGAGACCTCCTCTCGAAGATCACGCTGCAACAACTGTACATAGACGTGGATGCTATCACCGGACTTCTTCTGAGTCAGAGGAGGACAGACTCTTACAAGGACATGTTCTCGATCAAGCAGATTGGACAGGAGTTTGGTCGTTTGGATATGTTCACGCAAAAAATCCACAGCTCCAGCGAGATCCCTTTGTTTATCACCAAGGGGGCCAACCAAAAGTGGATTGTATTGGCTCCCTGGTTCTGGATCCAGCCTCTTTGGAGCAAACTAGTTCATATTCCCGGAGTGAAGACAGGCGGCGTACGCCAGGAGCACCAGATTAATTTTGAACAGGGAAGACCCACGTTTCCCCACGACTATCCTTTCCTTCCCGAGGGCTACAAAGAAAACGATGCCTTGCAAGAGGCGCATTCTCTTAAGAGAAGCAAAATGCCGCCTAGCAAAAAAAAGCCTATTCCAATGGAACACGGCCTCGAGCTTGCAGGCGGTGACTGGTATTTTCTCAGAAAATGGATCTTCACGTATCCTCTCATTGAGAAGGATGTGATCAGGAAACACCCATTTGGAGAATTTACAGACGACAGATATAGACGGATTCTTGACGAGAACGATGTACTCACGGTCATTGAAGCGGTGAGAGAAGAGTGGAAGAAATCCGGAAAGCCCATGAACATGGCAGAGCTTCCAATCACGCCGTACAAGAAAAACGACCTCACGCATAAGGCAATTGTTGAAGGTACGTTCAAGCCCAATGTTTCTAAATTCCCTTCCTTGCCTATTGTGCAAAGAAGATTTCAGCTTACAGGAAAAGGAATAATTCGGGATTCGGCTCGGATATACGAGATTCCTGAAGGCAAGAAGCAGCCCGAGCTTAAGCATCTTATTGGATTTGTCACCACAGGAACCTTCAACCTCAGCGATGGTATTCCCACGGGAATTGGCTTGATCTATGCAAAGCTGAAGGATACAAAGAGAGTGATGGTTCGGAATGTCGGGTGCACAAACTTCTATTATGCCAGGGTTGAGTTGATCAAGGACTAGTTTCGTAGATAATAAAGGGCAATTGCATATTCTTTTTGACTCAAAAGCTTTTGATTGTAAGAAGGGTAGTTAAAGCAACAAAGTAGGTACTAATGCAAAGCATCGAGCAATTCGAAGAGAACTCTTTCGAGACTGAATTGTATTTTTGAAATTTGGATATACTCAGCACCAGACCTTTTTTTCTGATGGAAGGCAGTTATGATTAATAAATGACGATTCTTTACCAGAGTAAGGGCAACTATATCATACAATCAGCCTCTGATATGATCAAATTGGGACAATTCTAAGAAACCTTCAGGACAGTTTCAGGAATGTTCTGCTGTGGCTATAGGCCCCTGACGACTTCGTCAAGACAATTTTTTTGGGGAAAACCCATCTCCTTTGAAAGGCCAGACTTTTTTTTCCAAAAAACGGGAGATTTGAACAATTACCATAACCTGCATATAGTTTCATTAGGCACTATATATACGCTTGCGCGGGTTGGTCCTCCAACTTGAAAGACTTCGTGGCCAAGTTGGCTAAGGCGTAAGACTGTTAATCTTAAGATCGTGAGTTCGACCCTCACCGAGGTCGTTTTAAGTAGCCTTTATGGCCAAGTTGGTAAGGCACCTCACTAGTAATGAGGAGATCGTCAGTTCGAATCTGGCTGAAGGCATTATTTTTTGCCTTATTACCTCTATTTTTGTCTATGCTGTGGTTATGTGGTGTAATTGGGCAATCGGTCCTCTAAGGTTTGCGGAGTGTTTGGTGAGTGTTGGTGATTCTCGTACAGTTTGCTTTTATGAAATGAAGTGCGTCCTATTTCATAAATTTACCTTTAAATTCTTTTTAAAACCTATTTTTGACGTTTTCCATGATACCTCTTTGCGTCTAGTTATGGTTCTCTGGGGAATCCGTTTCTAGCCTGCTTCGTCTAACACCTGGAACTACCCGGGTGTCAGATATCGAAGACAAGAGCAAAAGGTAACATGAAAATCTCGTCTTTACCATTTTGTCTCCCTCGCCTTTTCAGCTCTTCCTGAAAGATCTATAAGTTTATACGGTGTACTTGCACACTTTGTTGGAAGTTTTGGTGGAGCGGCGGTCCTGGATAAATAAGAAAGCCAAGGACGGCGCAAGCTTGTCAAAGTCGAAGCAGTCAATGTCGGAAATCAGCTCGGTGAAGGATATGTACAAATTGTGCAACCGAGGAAGGGTATATGTTCCAGACATCAATACCAGCAAAGAGTGACAGTCGTTGACGGTGAAAATGCGGAGATCCTCCAAGGAGGGAATGTTTTTAAGCTGGCAATCCTCGATCCACTGGGAGTGGGCTGGGATTGGAAGGTGGAGCTCAAGCGCCTTCAAGGCGGTGACTTCGAAACCCGTGAAGGACAAATTGGGCATGGCGTAGTTGGACATGATTTTAAGCTTGGAGAGCCCGCTGACATTAAAAAAGACCTGCTCCTTCAGTTCGGCGAACTCTCCATGGGTCTTCACGTTCAAGTTCTTCAAATGGAGCTCAGAAACTCTGGCTGCAAAATACAGAAGGTGGTGAGCCTTGAGGCACAACTTGAGGTGAGCGGTGCAACCGGAGATATCACTTAGGCACTTCAAGGCACCCAAAATGGCGTCCGAAGGTCCGTTTCCCTCGTACGCCAATGTGACGTGCAAGTGGAGCTCTTTCGGAGTGGAATGGGTCAAATGCGACGCCAAAACCGCCAAATTTTCAAGAATCACCGGCGAGTTCCCGTCAAACCGTACATTGAGCGTGATCTTCGACGCCCTCTTGAGAGCCCCGAGTCTCAGTCTTGCCGGTTTCACACACTGGTGCAAATGGCATTTCAAGGCTCCCACGTCTGAGGCTGAAGTTTTTCCGTAGAGGCCGAAATCAAAGTGACCGGCCATTTCCTCGTGCTTGCCCAGACACGTAATGATGATGGTTCTGCCCGTGAGAAGCCGGTGGTATGCTGCCGGGTAGGTCTTCTTGCAAGTAAGAAACGGCTGGAGTTCGTCGGATCCTAGGCACTTTTCGGAAAGCACCCTGTGGATGATTTCGCTGGGAAGATCCGTGAAAGCCATTTCTAGCGATTCTGTAAGGGATTTGACAGAGGCCAGGAAAAATCCAAGGTTGATGTGGAAGACGAAAGCGGTGCAGGGTGGACTATATATGTGGTGTGGTATCCGACCTCGGGACTATGCATGTGCCCAGTATAACGTCTGGGGTAATGGTCCCGAGATGATTTACAGGGAAGCAGTGGAGGGATTTTTTTGCAAAAAAAGTTTGGCGCCGAAACCGGGGCCGCTGAACACAATGGCGTTTTCCGATTTTCGATAGCTCCAATATTCGGCGAAATAGAGCGATGTTATACTCAGCCGGAAGCCTCAGCGCCATGTTTTTTAGTGCATTGTCCGCACCTCCGAACAAGAAACGCCATCTCACAAAACACGCCATGGGCCAATAAGCATCTCCGAGGGATTTCTCCTTTAAAGCGAGCTTAAACGAAAGAGGGAATTTTTGCGATTCTACTGAGCTGGCCAAAAACTCGAAATGTGGATTCTGCCCCGTTTGGCGGCGCATTCATTCTGAAATTTCAACCGTGGCTGTCTTTTCTGCACACAGATAGAAAACCGATGTGGACTTAGATAGACGCTGTGCATGAGAAAAAAAGGGAGTAAACGGAGGGAGGGAAAAGGAAAAAAAACTCGGGTTCTGAATTTGGAATACAATCAGTTTGTTATCTGGGCACATCGGAGCTTTCCGGAACACGGGATATCCCCTGTTGCTGTACCAGTCTTCTATCAGCACAGAAGCCCCGCTTTG
The DNA here is from genome assembly GCA_003708405.2 of Candidozyma heveicola. Taxonomy (NCBI): domain Eukaryota; kingdom Fungi; phylum Ascomycota; class Pichiomycetes; order Serinales; family Metschnikowiaceae; genus Candidozyma; species Candidozyma heveicola. Next base: position 153,630 of record PPOB02000001.1, read on the forward strand.
AAGAAATATCCCCGTCGTGATGTTCTAGATATAATTCGAAATTAGACTTTTGAATCTCTGGCGTACGTAAAAAGAAGGGGTCCGAGTGTGACACAGTTAGTTTCTTTTGGGTTGTGTGAAGGCATGACATGTGTTTTTGGCCTTATCTGTGTTATGCAGTGATATGAGCCTTGGTAAAAGAACACGAGGGATGTGAATGTTAGTGGAATGGTTGTGGGAATTGAGTCATTTTTGATAAATTAGTCAATGGTAGATTGACCCTTGGAGGTTCGTGGGTGAAATACGTAGAGCCTTTCAGTCCTGGAATCTCCTTTGACGAAGACACTTCGGTTTCCAACTTCAACGAAAGAATATTTCAAATCCTAGACAAGGCGCCCAAGAGCCGCTAACCGACTAAGTGGTGCTCTCTTTGGTCGTGTGACTGAGTAGTGGACTTCTTTTCCGGATTCGTAGAGAGGAGCGCCATACTTAAGGTTTCGTGGAGTGGACAATTAGCGGGCTGTAAAAGGCGTCTGAATGGAGGGTGAAGTAACCTCTTAGGAAGAAGGAAGAAAGCTTTTGATACTGGGAATTCACTTTAACTGGTCATGGCTCCAAGAGCATCAGTACAGAGTCACCAAGAATCCCAAAAGCGGAAGATGTATCTCTAAATTTGAAAAGAGAGATAGTCTGTGTCTTTCTTGAGTAGCAATAGTTCACTTACTCCTCGAACCTCGAAGATCTGATAATTACCAGCAGCTCTTCATTTCCAGGGACCCAAATTATCTTTTGTTGTCTCTCATACCATGAATGTCTCTCGTACATTGAATTTCTCTCGTACATTGAATTTCTCTCGTACATTGAATTTCTCTCATGCCTTGAATTTAATTTCTCGGGACCCTGCTTTAATTGCCATGGAAGTAGCTGCCTCCGTCCTCTGGTCCGCTCGTAACAGAGAGCTAATGATGTCATTGGAGATTTTCTGTAGCTTCAACTATCGAATCAGCTCAATTTTAAATCACAATAATTTCAAATGCCCATTGCATTATAAATGACCATTCCAGTGGCCTCTTCGTCGATTCAACGCTTCTTTAAATACAGCTCAGTTCAGCGATCACTCAATCTGATTTCCCAGCCAGTCCATCTTCACCCCAGACCGACCCACCCTGTCCTACGCCTACACTCCAGCTGTCCGCATGCCAATCATCAAATTCTATGAACTACTCGCCGCTGAGCACCGCAGAAATGCCCATGAGCCCGAGAAGCGTGAACTTCACATACTTGTTCTCTGTGATCAAAATCGTGGCGTACCCGATCTTCGGCACATACGCCTTCACCGTTCCCACAAGATCCTCCTTCTGGTTCAAGTACGCCTGTTTCTTAGCGTAAAGCGACAAGTCGTTCAACGCGTTGTTGTCTCCTTTGGTAAGCAAGAGCTGTTTCTGGTCGTTGTGGTGTTCGTTGAGCACACGGTGCACGATCGGGATCGAGTGGCCCTTGATTTCATAAACAACAACATCGCCCACCTTCGCCTGGTTGTCTCTGTTCCACAAAAACAAGATATCTCCTCTCTGGAAAGCAGGTTCCATGGATCCCGACAAAACGACCACGATGGGCGAATGCGAGTTGGCGAAAACGCTGAGGCCCTTCCACATCACAAAAGCTGAAGTGAAAACATATGCTAGCGTGAGGAGTTGAGTCAATTGCTGGCGGAGATTCATGGTGTTGTATTGGGTTAGGTTATAGCGCTGTCATTTTTTCGCGAATATGGAGGAGCAGATGGATTTGGGTCTGGGAGGGTTATGAGGAATTGAATTTGGGCTGTTTGGATTTGGGCTTGGGGCGTTGAATTGGAATTTGGGAATCGTTTTTGGTGGATTTGTCTTTGTGGTTTTGGTGGGATAAATGGTGTATTGATGAGGCCCAGCGTTGGTTGCGAAATTGGTGCCATAGAGGTATAAGCAGTGGACTGCTTTAAATATTCTGATATGAAAAGTTAAGGTTTTACGAGGTTTGGTTATTGCAATCGTGAAAGGACCAAAGAGGCGAAAGTACACCTTCGAATGGGTGTGGCTGGTTTAGACAGAGCTCCATGGGCCATTTCAAGGTAAACCAAAAAGTAATAACAAAAGATAAAAAAAAAATAAAAAAAAAACAACAACGAGCTAGCAATCGACGAAGGGCTTGAGTATTTTTTAAAAAATGAGATTTTGTAGTATGTTCGTCGTGGGCTGGTGCAGCCTATCAGTATAGCCGTCACTATCCAAACTTAGCATATAAATGCATTGTGAAAGGCCAAATCAAAACCGTCTTTTTAAGAACGATTACTTCCGTCGAAATTGAACAAGTCAGTACTTCGAGACAATAATAAGGCATTTGTCTCCACGTATCGAATCGGCCAGTCTGTAGAAGAATTGTCTCAGCTCGCTATCTACCGAAACTGCCCCAGTTTTCCAGAACCTCCCTGTCTGATACAGAAAACATACCATCTAAGAGCATTCAATGAATTTTCCAAAAATGCCCCAGTTTTTTAGAAATCACCAAATACCTCCAACGCCTCGAGCCAACGCCTCACATTTCAGTACCTTAAAGTTTTCAAAAATCCAGTTTCCTTCACCCCGCCATAGAGCCACCGTCAGCCGAAGTGGTCTAACTCTAATTAGCCGAGTCTGCCGATTTGACGAAATCACGCAATCAATAACCAAAACAAAAATTAGAATTTTAACCGATGGAGAGGTCGGCCCAAAGAGCATGACAGACTGAAACAGACAAACCAAGTTCCGAAATGCCGAGAACAGTCGTCTTTTCAGCAAATCGGCGATTTTTCAGATAACCGCTGTTTTCCCCCAGAAATCGCCGAATTGCCATTCTGGCACTCCAGCTATACCAAAAAGGAAATATCCACGATCCTACAGCCAATTCCTAGGCATCGCAATGCGCTGAATAATCCAAACCAAACCGGTCACGACATCAAATGTTACCATTGCCACCGGCTGTCAAAAAAAGGAAACCTCGAAAATAACACATTTCGTTGAATTTCCGAGTTCCATAAAAAAATTTATACCTCTGCTTCTCTCCTCGGCATTATCGATTTTGGCTCACTGGTGCGCTTTTTTCCTCCTCACAAAATCACTCTGAGCAACTCTTCAAAAGCAACCTCTTTTATTCCACGCCTCCCACAAACACCTGAGGAAACCATGGATTCGCCAAAAGACGGGCCCAGCGGCACTGCCGAAAATCGAGAAAAATTGCCGAAAATCGACACCTCCAGCCCTCATCTTCACGACTCTCAAACAAACAGACCCCATCCCAGAAACACCTGGGCCTCCCAAACATCCCTGCCTATGTCGTCCAGGGTCTCTTCTCCCGGAGAGCTCCACGTGTATTCCAGAGAATCCCAATTTCCGTTCCATGCACAGCTTGAATCGTCGCTAAATGCCCATAATGCTCTGCAAGAAACAGCACCATCATTTGCTGCTTCCCAGCGCCACCAGGGGGCCGCAGGGGCTTCAGCGGTACCTCAACACACGCTTTATTCCCCCCACAATGAGTCCAACTGCAATTCGCCCCTAGCAGCGTCGAGTCATGGCCTCCCGTCTCCAGAAGCACATGCGCCAGTTGCACAGCCGCCTCTTTTGCGTTTGTCCAGCTCCAATGTCGCTGGAGGGTTTGATACGAGGTCGAGAAACCAGCTGGTTTCGTTTTCAGACCAGCACGGGTCCGACAGGTCCAGAAGATTCACCATCTCGTCACAACCACTGACTTCCAATTTGACTCTGCAACAGAAACTTCCTGCGCTGGGCTCCTCCGCTTCGGGAAACCCACCGTCAAGAAAGGCTTCTTTGAGAGGTGAAGGTACGCCTGCGGCCCTCAGTAGAAACAGCTCGGCTCTCAATACCCAAATATCTCAGCAGCAGCAGCAGCACCACCTTGATCAGCAACAGCATCTTTTGAATCAGTTCCAGAAACTTCATATGAGCTCTGAGGTGCCCGAAGAAAAGAACGCTCCCCAACCGCAGCCTTCGCTTTTGTCCCATTCTCAGCATATGCTGCAACAGTCCCTTGCATCATCTCGCAACGATTCGCCTCTTTCTGCCGATCTGGAAAATAGAGGCACGCCGTCACCTCCTCCTTCAAGACCATCTTATTTCGCTTCTCGTTCGAGTATGAGATCTACCAGTCGTTCTCCGGGACCGCTAGGTCGGACTGAGTCTGGCACGGTTCCCATCAAAATCAGCGGTGCTTTACAAAGAAAGCACTCAGCGACGAAACGGTCCAACAAGACGGTTGTGGCGTCTCCAGTGGGTCCACCTGTTCCGTTCCAGGAGTACTTGACCAAGGAAGATGACAGAAAGTTCCATATCCTCCTTGGTTGCACTGGAAGTGTCGCTACTATCAAAGTGCCCATGATCATCGATAAGCTTTTCCAGATTTTTGGCACCCAGAAACTCTCCATTCAGCTTGTGGTGACCAAAGCAGCGGGCCATTTCCTCAAAGGTTTGAAGATCCACAACGACGTGAAGATCTGGAGAGACGACGACGAATGGGCCAACTTCACTGAATGGAATAACTCAAATACCACAACCACTGCATCCACGTGTGAACCACCGTCGGCTAAGAAATCCAAGAACCACTACGACAAAATGATTTTGCATAACGAGCTTCGTAAATGGGCCGATATCATGTTGATTGCGCCCTTGAGTGCCAATACGCTAGCGAAGATTGCCAACGGTATTTCTGATAACTTGTTGACGTCGATCATCAGATCCTGGGGTCCCACCGGTACTATTTCCGGCCAAAAGACCACGAAAAAGCCAATTTTGGTCGCTCCTGCTATGAACACCTTCATGTATACCCACCCCATGACCGCCAAGCAGCTTAAGATGATCGCCACTTCCGACGAGGGTTTTGGTATGGAGATTTTGAAGCCTGTGGAGAAGGTTTTGGTATGTGGAGACATTGGTATGGGTGGAATGCGTGAGTGGATAGATATCGTTGAGAGGCTCCGAGTGAGAATCAAGCATGTTCTCGCTGAGCGTGCTGCTGAGGGGCTTGATGTTACCTTAGAGGAACAAGACGATGAAGATGACGAGGAAGATGATGATAATGATAATAACAATGACGAAGATGATGATGATGACGACGACGACGACGACGACGACGACGATGATGACGATGATGATGACGGTGCTGATGATGATGACGAAGACGATACTAATAATCTCGATGACGATGATGACGAGAACGAGGCAAGCCACAGACGCGGGTCTGTCGAGAGGGAGAAAGAAAAGAAAGGCAGATCGGACGATGACGACCTCATGTTCGAGTTGTCGAAAGACACGCCGTCGGACGTGGCCAACGAGATCCAGCAGACCATCAGCCCCGTCAACGAAGAGGCACAGTCCATCATCTGATCATCTACTGAACGGATCGGGATGTATGTAGCAATGCAGTGATCAAGAGGCATACTCTGGTCGAAGCTCGAGGTTAAATTCGTCCACGACGGGCGTAACGTAGGCAACGTGGGCACGGTTCCACTTTTGAACAAGACTCTCGATGTCTTTGTCTTTTTCGATGTAAGGCTGCAACTCAGAACGGTGTAGTAGCTGCTGATACGAAGCAATGTTGTATAAAAGACAATCGATCAAATCGTCGGCTTTTCCTGGATGGGATTCGAAGGAGAAGGAATCCAAAAGCGCCGACACCTTCTTTCGGTGGTTGAAGTCGGCAAAATCGCTCGGTAGCCTCGAAGAGAGCGTCAGAAGATCAATCGGAGAGCTTTCGGGGCTTGCAAGCCAGCCAAAGAGAAGAGATGCCCTGAGTTTCTTGGAGAACGTCGCGGTCATTCTGGGGTCCTTGCTGACGAAGCGGTTTATCCAGAAATTGACCATTTTCGTAGAATTGGTCGCCACGATAGGAACATCCTTGAAAGCAGGGAAGGCCCCCATTCTAGCAGCAAACACAGCATATATCATATGCTCCAAAGTGTAGTTCAACAATACATTAGGCAACGTAGCCGAATTCGTATTTGAGCGTGTTCTCTGGCTCTCCATAAGTATTAGCGACGGCACCCAATCACCCAAGAAGATTTGATCAACCACCAGAACAGCCAAATCAGCCATATATGATTTCAGAAGCAGAGTGGCCGAATTGGCGCCCGTCTGGCCAAAACGGTTATGCAAATTGACGTGGTTCCAGTCGTGAAAGTCGAGTTTTTTCGCTGGAACACCGTCATACTGAAGCTTAGCGTATGAGAAGTTCTTGATCCCCACGTCAATGGATAAGATATTGAGCGGTTTTGATTTCACAAGCAGAGGCAGATTTTCAATGGCAGCGACACGGGCTGTTTTGTTGCCGAGTGCAGGATACCCACAATGCAAGGCTAGCTCATGGAGTGTGGCTAGTTTCTGGCGTTGTAGCATTCAGTAGTGAGTTTCGCGTTTGTTGATAATGGGGTTGATGTTTTGGTTTGGGTGATGGATTTGTCATTTTGTGATTGGGAGTGGCGTTTTTTTATGATTTAGGTTTTTGTGATTTAGGTGTTGACTCAAAATGGGGAATGGGAGAGTTGTGGGGTCTTTTTGGTTCACGCTAGGACTGGTGCAATTGTAGAGACAGATGAAATGGAAGTTCAACGTGTTTCACAGGCGAGGGAGTGGTTTACGAAGAGAAAAGATATATCTTATGAAAATAAAACAATTGGATTCGGTAGTTTGGTCCATTTCTGGCGTGTTTCACAGCTTCTCTTCAATGCGGACGATATCCATTCGTTTTACTGAAGACTATTTTAAGAAACGCCGGTCTGAAACGTAGAAGCAAGAAAGTGGAAGGAAGCTTTCTTGGGTGATTGGAGACGTGACATACCTGACGGAGCGTTGCTGAACTACGACAATGAGTCGAATAACCGTAGATGTCGAACATCCCGAAGCACGCTGGGATACTGAATTGTCCGACTTTTGAAAGAATTAAGCCGTTCCAAAAGGAGACTTTGCATTTCTGAAAAGGGCAGTGCTGGGGAATACCGGGGACCACCATTCGAATCCATTTGCAGCCATTTCTGGGAATGCTCTGGGGGACAGTTTACCCGAAAACGTTGGACGCTTTCATTGTGGAATTCACTGGCGGTGAAATATAAAGGTTCGTTTATGGCCTACAAGCATGGTAAGTCAAGGTTTTCTAAGCAAGGCAGGAGAACTTCGATTTTTTCAATGTCATCAATGCTTTAAACGGACTCAAGGTTGAGAGCACGCCATTTGGGAGCCCGCCATTTGTGAACCAGGAAAACTCGAATTTTCAGAATCTACGGTTGTTTTGAATCTGTCCACATTTAACTCTTAAAATAGATTCTCCCTTCGGGTATGGTGCAGATTAGACTGCTGAAGACCAAGCCATCACCAGCACCAGTTACCACACCGGCGGACAAACGGAGGTATTTTAGACGACTAAAAGCCGATCTGAACTCTTCTTACATTTCCAAACTGGACTTCCCTAAATCCCAGTTCACTTCGACCCACATTCCGAGTCACTACATTCCCAGGCTCCACATTCCTTTCCCTCGGCACTGGCAGCCGCCGCTTGCAACCACCCAAATCGTCAACTTCAGCCTCGTCATCTGTATCTATTTGAATATCCTCATACGATCACAGCTGTCAAACAAGGCGGCTTAGTCTGGCAATTGCAAGATTGTAAACATACAAGCCTATCAAAAAGCCGAATGTAAAGCCAATCGAAAAGCCAATGCAAAAGCCGAACGAAAAGCCAATGTAAATCACGCCTACAATTCCGTCATATCTCGTCACTAGTATTCAGCCACTGGTCCCCCACGCCCTTCACCCCACCCGACCCCGCCACGCAGTTGATCCGGCCACGTCAAAAACAGGCTGCCGGCTTCATCGGAGAATCTTCAAAAACAGGTTGCTAGCCAAGCATTCTCTCAGCCAAGCACAGCCCGTTTCCTAATGACATGCATGAAACTCGTTATCTTTGGCAAAACCAGGGCGGCATAGATAAGAAGAATGAAAATTCGAAAGCGCCGCTTTCGTGTTCAACTACAAAGGTTACCCCTGAACCTGGGCGCCAGAAGGTTCCTAAAGCAGGTAAAGCAGCGGGTCGTAAACCGTGTATTCCACAAACCCGCTGCAACCAGCTAAAATACAAAAAGCAAGCGGAATTCGACTCAGACACGGTGCATAGACGCGGGCACGAATAATCGTCGAATTACCGCCCGGCGTTTACCCAGATAGGCAAGACGGTGGGGCCAGGGAGAGGGAGAGAGCCCTTAGGCCCATTGGAAGAAAATGAAAAAGCGAAGAAAACCAAAAATAAAATGCCCCAGTCGCTGTAGCATCGCAAGTGTGGATTTTTCAAATGCCCCTAATCCAGCAACTAAGCACCGCTTGGCGCAGGAAAGCCTCATATTGGCGCAGCAAGATAAGCCTTCAGGGGCACGGCGAGCAAAAGTAGCGTTTCCAGAAGATCACGAATGGGTGCAAAAAGCGTGGTGATCGGAAAAACTGGCAGGCCAGGGCGGGGCGGTTTCCCGGCTGTAGCGCTCCAGTCCAGCTACGTAGGCCGACTGGAGCCCCGAAATGTTCCCAATTCGTCCTGGCGATGGCCTTGAAAAAACCAGGATGTGCACTCCGTGGAGGAGGTTGCGATGGAACTCCAGAGTAAAAATAGGCGAGGATGGGGAAAGGGGATATTAAAAATAGGCCACCGCCAAACGGCACGGTCAAAGAATAGTACTAAAATGGCCCTACAATAGAGAAACACAGCCAACTACAAACCACCGGGTGGTGCCATCTCTTTCCACACAGTACCAGACCAGCCGCCACAGCTATACCAGTCTTTGCGTTTGGTCTCCGCTTTTTCCTTTTTTTGCTTTTTCGCTCCCCAAAACGCTCCTTAGACGCCCCGTGGTTTCCTTGCTTCTGCGTGGACGATGACAGCGCCACGGTTGTGACTCAACTGTGCAAGAAACCATCCATCATTTGCATTGCAATTCGCAGCCGAAATGCCCGCGCTGCAGCCGTGGAGTGGTGCCTTGGGCTAAAGGGTGCCTTGGAGAAGAGGATACTTCAAAAAAAGAAGAAAAAAAAAAAGAACAAATCCATTTCATTTTTTCTCTTTCCCGTGAAAACGTTGCGCATACCCGCCGGGGCTCCCACTTAGCCCGTTCTTACCTTGCTGTGTGGCGTGGCTCATCTGCCGATACGCTCCCGCTTTGGTCTCTTTTTTCTTCTTTGGGCGACCGTGGTGGCCCCGCGTGAAGCACCCTGCAGCAAAGGGCGAATTTTTTTTCTCAGTGTTCTTTTGGATTTTTTTTTTCTTTTTCGTGCTTTTGCCAGGGCGTCCCACTTTGCGTCTGCGCCTCTCCTGCAAGCCTTCGTCCTGCACACAGCGGCGTGCCGCTGTCAACAGCCTGCTGGTTATCCCGCCTCAATACAAGCGTCCTGCACACAGCACTGGGCCCGTTCATTATAAATACCCGAGCAGGTTCCCTGCTTTCCGGCCTTCTTTTTTTTATCATCACAACTACAATGCAATTCTCCACTGTTGTCATCGCTTTGACCGCTGCTTCCGCTGTCTCCGCCGCTAACGCCTCCAACGGTACCAACGGTACCAACGGCTCTTCCAACGGCTCTAAGAACCACTCCGGCTCTCCTGGTGACTCCGGTGCCGCCCAGACCTTCGGTGCTGGTGTCTTCGGTGTCGCTGCCGCCGCTGGTGTCGCCATGTTGTTGTAAGTGGGTTAAATTAATTTAAATTAATTATATAATAGAACTTTAATGGATTAAAACGGCAAAATCTCACTTGTAGGGGCTTTCTTCGACGCCCTTCTTTTTTCTCCGCGTACTGCACTCGTTTCTCCGAGGCGGCAGCGCTTGTTTCTTTTCGCCACTGCGCACTCGCCTATATGCAGGCGCGTCTCTCTAGGAACGCCCGCCTTCATGCAGCGGTCTGTCATGAGATTATCCGGGCCCACCATGTTGCAACCGGAATTCCATATGTGCCTCCACTCCACAGTCACCTGACTGGCACAACCACTGTATTCATTATGTTTCTGGGAATACAGTGCAGGCCGCAGTTACCTTATTCTCCTGGATTTCCATCAATGGAGTCAGAAGTGTAACCTGCTGAACCTTCTTGTTGGCGGCTATATGCAGGACATCCACATTCACTACGATACCTTCTTAACCTTCCCTTGGCCTTTCAGCCATTATTTTCGATATTCGACATTCTATTGAAAATGTAGAGAAAACCACTCCGTTCGAATCCCAGCTCCGAACGCCCGATGCCCCTTGGCTAAGAAGCCCATGGTCTGCCATGCAAAAGTACCACAAAATTGCTAACCGCGATGCAGAACCATGGTGGTCAGCCCAAGTGATTAGTCAAATGAAAGTTTATTTTCGGAAGCATGAAGTCACGACACAATCCTTGAAAAAGCAGGTTCCCGGGTTTTGGCGGATTTGGCGGCACGTGTGCAAGTGCTGGAATGTCCATTATAGTGGCAGCAAGAACTTTGTAGGAAGCCATTGTGGTATTTTTAGCTGTGGCACGCGTCAAGCCAGGACAAGCTCTGAAAGGGGTTCGTTTTCGGCGTTTTCAGGTTTTTACTTGCTACAAGTGAACGAACAATCAGGGAAGTTTTGTTTTGCGCTCTAGGAAAGCGAAAAAGAAGAAAGAAACCGCAACGAAGTTTCTGGAACGTGGGGGTTGAGGTGAAGAGGCTTGGAGTGGGAGGCATAGTAGTTTGGAGAGGATTTGCAGTTACGATTAGACCTAAGAAATCTTGCGTAGTGAATCGTTGCTTGATTGACACAGGAATAATCGGGACGGTTTAAGATTTGTTGACTAGAAGTTTTCTTGGTGTGTTCTGCTGGAAGCCGGAGTGTAGCCTCTTTTCAGTTCTTTGTTTCTACTTTACAGTTTGACTTCCCCGTGCCTCTTGGCTCGAAAGTCTATTGATGGTTGTGATTATTGCTCCTCTCCATTAAGGTCGGTAAATCACCTCCTCATGTAAATGAGGAGAATCTGACCATCTCCTGTTGTTTCCTCCCTAATACAGCTCATGTAGAATGCTGATCTTCAGCAAGCAATTCTAAGCTCTCTCCAGTTAACTTGTTTTATCAAAAGAGCAACGATAGTCTCCTCGGTCCTAGACGGCTGGAAAGCTTTCTTTTTTTGGACATGCAACAACAGGACTGGTTGTGTTGTGCCACGAATTGGGCGATTTCGTCCCTTATTCCGAGATGTTCACTGCTTTAGTCAGATGCAAGGAACAATGGGGCCTGTCAATGTGGACCAGCCCACTTCTTCCATCCCCACTTGGGTATATCGAGTATTGATTGGGCTAGGCCTTTTTAAGTTTTCTACTGTTTCGGGCAGGTCGATAAGGCAAATGCAGACAATGGAAAAGGTATGGCTCACAACTCGCCATACTCCACTCCTCTTCACATACCACTATACTTCCTTGTAATGTCAGAAATTCATCTCAATAGCCAGTCTCAAGCCTCCAATGCTCTGGTTGATTCAACAAAATTTGTTAGATTTGGGGCGACCACGTTATCCGTTCTCTAGAGCTGATTTGCAATAATGTCATCTTAACGCATTTCTCTAAAGCCGATCTATCAAATGGTGTCTTCTCGACGAGTTGCTAAACTGCTTGGCTTTCCTACAATGAGCGACTAGATATCAATACACAAATACTCTTTCTTAGTCAAATGGTCACTACAGACAACAGCCCCATGAGGATCTATCTTTGCAATTAAATCTAAATATTGATGGAGAAGGCAATCACCACCATAAGAGCGTAACCCACAGCCTTGAGCCACTCGTAGCTGGTGGCACTAGCAGCAAAAAGCGATGTACCAGCACTGACAGTTCTGTTTCCGTTGTCCTCGGTTCCGTTAGTCGTGCCCAGGGTGGTGAAGTTAACAAATGGAGTACGGGTGTCCAAAGAGCCGTCCCAACAGTAATCCTGAAAACACTGCTTACACTGGTCCAGCTGCTCGATGCCCTGTCTCTCCTGCTCTCTTCTGATAATGGCACAGCCCACACAGGCTCTCCATTCGTCGTCGAGGGTCAAGTTCAAACGGGAGGCCACCTCAAAGCCATTTTTGATCATACCCACCTTCTCAGGTTGCTCGTAAGAGAGCTTGAATGTGTCTCTGTTGGAGTAGTAGGTGAACGGCCTGTTGGCGGTGTACACGATCAAAGGCGACTTGTAGATGTCGTCCTCGTCCATGCCGTCTTGAAGCAAGGAAGTCAAGTTCTTAGCGTCGCAGCCGAAGAACGTGGGCCTGGCGGTGAGGTTTCTGTTGATGAACGAGTTCAGGTCGGGCACATATGGGAAAATGGTTCCGTTGCCTTGGTCCTCGAACTGTCTCTCGAAAGTCTTGACCAAGGACGTGCCATCCGGCCAGCTCTCGTCGGTGTCGGCAGAATTGTCGTAGGCGAAAATCACATCCACATCACGAACAGTCTGGATAAGTGGGTAAAGAGGGATGTTCTGGCCATCCTCACCACCGTCAACCAAGTACAAGGTGTCGTTCTTGATGATGCTCTTGTAGGTGGCATTGCTGACCTCGTAGAAGGGGTTGGGTTTGTAGATGGCGATATCGTCCTCGTCGTGAGACACTCTGTTGAGAATGGAGGTGATAAGCGACTTGACCACATTGGACAAGGAGGTGGTGTTGATCTGAAGCACAAACTGGTTGAACAAGGAGGACGAGGTTCCCATGATGAAACCAGCGTTGTCGTATCCACCCACACAAGTGCCGTTGTTCTCGCCGGCCTTTGCCTCGGTACCAAGGTACTTGGTTCTGTAGAAAGACTGCAAGGAAGGGTCCCAGGAGCCGATCTCGTAGGGGCTGATTTCGAAAATGGTGGAGTTTCCGGAGATAACCTGGGTGCCGGGCGTTCTGCCGTTCGACACCACGATCGGGAAGGGCATTTCGTGGTTGGTGAATGCGTCCATTTCCAGAATGTCCGACCACAACAAGCTGGCGCCGTAGTTGGAGTCCTCGGGGAAAAACTGGTGGGAAAGCGCTCTGGCCCAGGTATCCGTCAAGGAGATCTCGAATCCGGCGTCGTCCTTGTCGTCAACGGTGTCACCCAAGTTCTTGTAGTATTCGTAGATTTTCACCGGGTTCCAGCCGCCCATGTTGACGATGGAGTGCTCCAAGTTCCAGATGTCGTTCTGGTCGAGAATCGCCTGGACAGACGTGTAGTTGTTCACGACAATCGTGCCCACCAACCAGTTACCACCAGACAAACCAGCAAGGTAGGTAGAAGCCTGGAGCAAGCCGCCCAAACCGTTTTCGGCGCCTCTGGTTCTGTTGTCCAAAGCAGCCAACTGGCCGGCTCCACACAACATGGCTCTGTAACCACCGCCAGAAAAAGCCGTTCCGATCTTGATAGCACGGCCATCGGTGGTATTCAGCAAAAACTCGTCTGCGTCGAAATCCGTCATGTTGGATTTCCTAAGGAAGTCTACAAGCGACTCCTTGGTGACCTTGTTACGCTCCTCGATCCAGTCGGACTCCCATTCACTAAGGTTGTTGGCTGCTCTAACAAGATTTCCATCGGGACAGTCAATTCTGCCCGGGGCGTAGCCACCGGTCGGGGACTTACCCCAAACGGGAACCGCCAATGCCACAAGCAACGCCAGCCACTTCATGAAAAGAAAAAAGGTAGGAATCGGTGGGATTTTTGCGGTATATTGCGACTGTTGACACTTATGTACGATGCTACCCGAGAGAGCGCAACAAAGAAAATATCTGCGTGGAAGCCGTCGGACAGACGTCAAATTGCGGGCTTATACGGCGGGCTGCCTGGGTATAATGGAGCGGCTTTTTGTTTCGTGATCTGTGCCAGTGGCTCTTTCTCCGCCTCATCGCCCGCTGCTCTATACTATTTTTTAACCCGGATGTACCGAAGTACCGTTATACCCGCGCCGCGTTGAAGGCTGAGGCACAGCCTGGAGGAGGCTGTCAAAGAAGATCTGGATCATAAAAGACTTTCTGTGGGCAGTTTCTGGATCAGTTGGTGGAAGGGGTTTGAAGATGCTGAGTGTAACGAGCGGCTCGGCGGTATCAATGGATCCGCTGCCGGCTGGAACGGCTTTAGTGTCAACGAAGAGGTTGCTGTCGATTGCCTATTTCGTATTTCCGTTCTGCTCTAAGCACAGCGGTAGAGTTCGATGGCACCGGGGCTGAGGAATCGGTGATTTCATCGAAGTGTTCGGTGCGCTCTTTGCGATGGCTTGCCGATGGCTTGTCGATAGCTGCTGATAGATCACTTGGTGGGCTTGATCTGAAGAGATTTCGGTATACAAACCGGCACAGCCTCGTGATGATCCAAATGGTCTTGCTGGGAATGGCTGCGAACCACCTCTCCAAAACCCGCCATACTCCCGCCATACTCTATCAGCCTTGCTTTTTTGAAACAATCTTGCCGCCAGCAAACTCCTAACTCCTCACTAGATCCTTTTCCAATCTAAGACATTGCTGTCTTACCCGTCGGCACGGCGCTTTTCTTGACACAGATACATCCAGCGCAAGCCACCTAGTGTTCTTTTGAGCCGTCGAGGGTTCCTCTGAAAAGCCTGCAGACTCCGACAAGATTTCGTCTTAACTGTCTCTGCTTCTTATCCTGTAGCCATGGACCTCTGGCTTTATTATGCTGTGTTTGTCTCATCTGTCTGCTCTTCCGTCTTGGTCTTGGTCTCCTCCGTCTTGGGCTCTTCCTTCTGCTTCTTTCCTGGACGAGCCTTGGGGCCCCAGTTGGCCGGACTTTCCTGGAACCTCACCATCTTGATTTTCCGAAGCCTGTGGATTTTCTCGCTCACTTCGTTCGAAGTGTCAAAGTCCACTTCCCTGGTATCGCTTTCGAGCTTCTGGAGCACTCTGTAGCCCGCCAGATTCTCGCTAAGCGTTGGGCTGCCGTTAGGGTTCGTTTCAAGCTGGCCGATCGTCTCTTCCTTCTGTTTTCTCTTTTCCTCGTTTTTGGCACTATCCAAGCTGGCTCGAAGCTCCTGAAGCCTCTTTTCGTTGCCCCTGCGTAGCCACCTAGCGGCTATAAGAAGAATATCCTCCCATGGCGCTGTGGTTTTGATAGCATTGGCTTTGGCGTGAGTGAGAGAAACGTTGTGGCCCAAGTTGCCCACTGCACGGGTGAATTCGGTGATGGGAATGGTGGAGGCTTTGATCAAGCTTGGTAAGCGGCCGAGGCTAAAGTAAAACGGTGTTTCGAGTTCCTGTTTTGCCAACATAAGCATCCCCTTGATCCGCTCGGTGGTTCCGTAAACCTTCTTATCGGCATTGGCGTTGATTTCAAGCACCTTATCCACAAACTCGTGATTATGGAGATTGCCTCCCCACAAGGGTCCGGCAACATGGAAGGGGCTATTGCAACAAGGGCAGTTAGGCCCCACAAACGCAGCCTTGGGTGTTTGGAACTTACCACTGGTTTCACGGCCCATTCTCTGCTCCACCCGGTAGCCACATCCAATGCAGTGGTGGACCATCATCATCGTGGAGGCCAAATGCTTCACTTTGGCAGGGCTGGTCTTGACTCTCACGAAAACCCTAAAGTAGTAGTCAATGCTCAAACTTAGCACGGGTTCAATAGCCTTCTTGTGTTTGGCGGCGACGCCAGCGATAGTAGAAAGCATGAGCCTGAGCCCAGCCTCGTGGTTGGTGTCCAGGCCAAAACTGGTATTGCCGAAGTTACTTCCTCCGTACAAAGCGTAGCATTTCTCTGGGTACCCATTTCCCGCAAGAACACCAGCATCTGTGCATGTGACCATGAGCAAGCCGTCGTCCACAACAGACCTCACGGCGTTCTCCAAAAACGGCGCTGCCGTTCCGTACGGATCCAAGTCCACAGCGTGGAAACGGTCTTTTTCGGGAATCGAGCCCATATACGCTATAGCGTCGCCCTCGTGGCCCTGGACCAAGTGCTGGAGCTCGTTGTATTCGGCCGAGCGGTTAATGGATTCCACGGCTGCCGGAAGCAAGTCGTTGGCGACGATCTTGGATACCTGGGGCACTTCATGGCCGTACCGCAAAGCCCTGAGTCCCGAGGCCGAAAGCGCTTCGAGGATACGGACGAATTTCTTGGTTTCAGGCGAGGCAGTTTCGCCGTTTTCGTCCATTTTCCGCTTTTTCAGGCGGTTTTCGTTATGCTGTTCCAACCAGGCTCTCACAGCCATCACCGAGAGATCTCTGTTGAATTGCTGGATATGGTTGTAGAAAACGGTTTCCTGTTTCGGCACAAGCACCAGGGCCTTGCCCTCCTTAATCACGTTGTAGTCCTCGACGTTGATGGCCATTTTGCGGAGGAATCTGGGGATCAAACGGAGCATACCAATTTTTCGCATCGCGATGATCATCTGGGCAGGTGGGTGGATTTCGAGAATTGTACAATTGAGCCAGAGTATTTGGATTTGAAATGTTTTGGTGGCTTGGGATTCCTTGAATTACCTGAAGGCTTTTTTGTAGTGAGATGGTTGAGTCTACGTGGAGAAAGGCCTCCACGGCTGGTCATAAACGTGTATCATAAGTAAGAGAATCGGGACCGGGAGGTCGTGAATGGACGAATGAGCCGAGATTTCGGTCATTTCGTTCTGATTGAGTTTGGAATTGAGGTTTTTGCTCGTTCAGTGTTCTGAATCGTCTTGGGACAGTGCACATATCGAGATAATAGCGAAGGTGGGATTTGACAGGACAGGCGAGCACAGCATTCACAAACTTTTCTTTAGTGTCATGATCTTCTTTTTCATTCAACTATCCTCTTCCTCTGCCCTTTGCATTCGTTCTCTGGTTCCCTGACTAGGCCACATTTGATGTTTGCAGCCAAAAGCTCCATGCGACAAATCCTTATCAAGCAACCCCAAACAAAAAGTAACCCCAGAATTTGAGCTAGTTTTTGCTCTAGGGGCAAAACTATTCCCACAAACGACCCAAAACCCAAAAACATGCCTCGAAGATAGTCCAGTCCGGTTGCGTCCTGCACATCCTCGTATGGCCAAAACCGAACCACTCCCTCAATCACCATCCATGTCTTATCCTACGCTAATAGAAACCCTGGACCTAGCAGACCTTGCTCAGACAGAGCCGCATGATGACGACACCGATATCGACTACTATTCCGAACTGGATTCGGAATATTACCTAACGGCGCAGGAACAGTGGGAGGAGTCCATCAAACAGGTCGAGGCGCTAGTCCATTTTGTCCTTATACCGCTCGTGGGTAAGCTTCTAGGCCGCCGAACGGCTCACATTCTCTGGCGCCGTTTTGCCAACTGGTATTTTCCATGATTCGCCAACATCCAGGCTCTAGATGTTGGTAATAAGCGTCTGGAAGGCAGAAGTCACATTGGTGTCCACTAGCTCCGTGACCAATGTCTGCACGAAAGGCCCCACGATGCCAGCGTCCACACGGTGCAATATGGCCCTGTTGAGACGCACGTAATCGTCTGTGGACAGCACAAGCTCGGAATTGGGTGTTCCGCTCAGATTGAGCGATGTATACGAAAATAGAGAAGAAGTATCGCCATCACGCTTTTCGGGTAGCTCCGAGAACTCTCGTAGCAGCTGCTCGAGGACATCGTAGATCCGAAGAAGGAGAAGAAGCACGACTTTGTAGGTGAACAACGCGTCGAGACGGATGTTGATTTCAAGCTTCTCAATGAGTAGCTGTCGTGAGCTGAGCTTAATTGGAGACGCGTTCACGCCATTCAGGCTGGTCTGTGAGCCGTTCCCCGATGTCAGGTCGCTTTCGACAGGCGCCAATTTGGCTCTGTGGGCCGAATATGGAGAAGTGCCAATATCGAAGTTTTTGAGAATATGGAACAAGTTCTGGGCGAAGCGGAGGTAGTAAATGGGCACCTTGGGCGATTTCTGCGCGTCGTAGCCGTCGCTGAAGGGGTCTTCTGTTTGTTTAGGCGTCTTTTTAGCCATCTGAGCCTCCCAGGCGTCCTTGGCCTCCTGGGCCTTGCGTTCGTTGTCGAACATTTTGAGCAAATTGCCAAACGAAATGCCCAATTTCAAGAGCTTGTTGGTCAGAAGCGAAAAACGCAGGTCCCACGCGGCTTCGGAGAAATCGAGTGCTGCCATGTCTTCAACCGATATGTTGTAGACATCGAGAAAACTGGTGCTTTTTTCGGTTTTTTCAAAGGGGACAGCCTCAAGCACGTGCTGCACAAGCTCCTTCTGCGAGGCTATAACCTCGTTCGGTGTCATGTGGAGTAGTAGTAATAGTAGTAGTAGTAGTAGTAGTAGGCGCGAAGTGTTGATACCTATATGTGTACGGATGTCTCCACCAACTAGTTGATGTTTCTTCTAGCCACGGTTATTCTTGTTTTCGGGACGCTTGTGGCGGTGCTTCTTTTTGGCGACCAGCCTCGGTTCAGAGGAACGTGGCTCCACCGTCTATATATAGCCGTGAATCTGGCGAACGGAAAAGCTGCTCATTGGGTAGTAGGTTTCACTACAGGAAACCCAGCAGTGGGGCAGGTTTTGCGGTGGCTGGTGCCGCTGTTCTATGTTGGAATTATCTGTTTTTGCATCCGTTTGTTCTTTGGTCACGTTTATGGCCAGCTACCGCCGGAGGTGCTGGGGTCGATTTTCCACAATTCATGGATCGCAATCAGTATAGCACTTTTGGCAGCTTCCACGACTCTTGTGACTTTCACGGACCCTGGAACGGTGACTCCTGCTAATGTGCAGCAGTCAAATACCATATTTCGCCCCAACGGCCTCATCTTCTTCGAAAAGCTCTGCTACACTTGCAACTTACCCAAACCAGCCAGATCAAAGCACTGCTCCACATGCAACAAATGCGTGCTTCTTTACGATCACCACTGCCTCTGGGTAAACAACTGCATCGGGTTCCGGAACTACCGCTGGTTCTGTGCCTACCTTGTTCTGAACATGAACTTAATGGCCTACGGCGGCCTCCTCTGTTTCTGGATGCTCCAATTCCAGAGAAAAGAATACCCCACACTCGGCTGGTGGCGCCTCATCACTAGCACTACCGAACACAATCGCATAGCGGGCATTTTGGCTATTCTCGCCGCCATTTTCGTGCCCATCACTTCAATATTCACCATTTTGCATATCCGGTACTTGTACTTGGGGGTCACCACCAGCGAGGCCGACAAATGGGGCGAAATAGAGCACCTTGTGAAACTTGGAGCTTTGTATTATATCGAGGAGCTTGAGCAGTTTGCAGAGCAGGCTACCATGAGAGACCGTCATGGCGGTTTTACCGAGGCGTACATAAGCCTTGACGATGAGACCGTCCTACTCACCGCTGATGAGGTGGCAGAGTTCACATTGAGGAAAATCGTGCTGGTGGAGCATGACTTGGTGAATGAGTATGATCGGGGGTTCTGGAATAACTTTCAGGATAGACTATGGAGGATTTCCTGAACCACTGGTATTTTCCCATAAGCACTCATTGGCCTGCTCGTTGCACCCTTCGCATGGCAGCCTATTCACAGCGTCCTATTCATCAGCCTGCTTACTTCAGGCATCCATTTCCCACTCACTGCATTCACTTCTTGTTTATAGAATACCCATTGCATATCGTATCAACTACAAGATATAGAAGTACGAAGTTCCCTTTTATACTTCAGTCATTCGACCGACTAATTTAAGTCACCCAATTAGACCACTCATTCGACCTACTCATTTGAGTCACCTAATTAGACCACTCATTTCTGCCTTCACAGTCCTTCCAATCCATTTCCATTTAATTCCTTCTCTATTCATTTCTCCAACTCATTTTCAGTATGAATGCCCTATTACCAAATAACAGCCTCCTCAAGATTCCTCGAGAAGCTGCTTAAGACTGGGTGGGACCACGATCTTCCGGGAAACCCGCCTGATACTCTTGGGGTCTCGCTCAGCCTCCTGCTTCACCTCCCGACTCCCATACTTCTCCAGAAACCGCTCCTTCATGCTTTTTTTCGCGTCCTCCTTGGCAATGCTATCTTTGATCACCTTCACGAAAAGAGCCTCTCTGACCTTAGAGAGGCCATTGTCTTCGTGGGAGCTGGAAGCAATGAGATTGAGATACCGCTTAAATTCATCATTCACCGCTTTGTCCGCAAACAAAAGATGGAGCTCCAATTGCTCGTATCTGTCCAACAAATCAAGGCATCTTGTTTGAACATCAGGAATAGAATAGACCAGCTTTTCCCGGGCCAACTCGGGCGACTCTACAATGGCTGGAGCCTCTTCAACAGCCTCAACTTTCCGCTTCTTTTCTTTCTTCTCTTCTCGCTTCTCGAGCTTCTCTAGCCTTTCGTGTAGCTGGACTGTTTCTGTTTCGTCATACGGATCTGCCAGTTTTTTGGGTTTTCTGTTCTTGACCTTTTGCCTGATCACGAGCCGGTCGTAGATATCGGATTCGTCCTGGATATCCCCAATCTCAAGGCGGCGTTTGCCCATTCATGGAGTGGTGAAAGTGTTGATGAGTTACTACACATTCTCACTTTCGCATTCATTACCCAACCTCACCAGGCCCGAGAAAGCTCAGGGCTCGGTGGAAATACTTACGAGGATGCTCCAACACCTGCACAGTATGCCAAAGACCACGTCTTAGACTGGCCGCCGTCCAAGTAGTCGTTTTTGAAGTCGGACGAGCTGAAGAACTTCCATGCCGTATCTGGATCATACAAGGCGACATTCAACATCAAGATTCCTCTCCAGCCGTCGTGTAAATTTCCCACTAGATTCTTTAGTTTCTGTTCCCACTCCTGCTTGACAAATTCGGGCTTTCTGATGAAAGACGAGACCGGGCTGATCGGGATCATGTGGATACCTTGGATATACTCCTCGTTGGCGCCAAAGTACGTGGTGTGGTGGGCCTTGTTTTCAAACAAAATACCCGTCACCTTGTTGCCGATAAACCTCGAGGGCTGCACTTTGTTGTCGTCGGCCATGAGGAAGTAGTTATTCATGGATTTGCTCATAATCGCCAACATCAAATCCGCTCTTCTCTCCATGTGCTCGTCACTGGCCACCTTGGCCCAGAGCTTGAGCGCATAGGCGTGGTTGTAGTCTTCAGAGGAGCTTTCCTCGTCCTTGCCGTCGGCAGAGGCATAAAGCCCTTTGGCCCATGAGTGACCGTTGTAGAAATCAAAGGCTCTGAACACCGGGAAGTGCTTATCGTCGGTGGAAGGATTGGCAATATCACGCACAAGCGAGGTCACCCAGGGCTTGATTTCATTGATCCACTTGCCGCCACGCTCCTTGTCTACGAAGGCAGTAATGGCAGCAGCCTGGATATGGTAGCCCCAATGGAAATGGTGGTCGTTATAGTGGCCATTGCCAAAATCAGCATCCTTCTGAGCCAGCGAAACAATACCCTTGAAAGCGGTATCGTAGAAGAGTGGGTACCTCTGCTTGTTGTCCTTGAACCGGGCTAAGGCGTCCTTCATCTTCTGCAACAAGTTCTTTGTGAGACCGTCGTCTTTCAAGATTCGGTGACACACAAGAAGCACCATGGCGTACTTGGCGAGGATCTTTCCACTAAAATACATCATATCGCCATTCAGCTCCTCCTTGACATCCCTGTTGGCTTCGCTTTGTGCTGCGTCCTTGATAGCCTTGATGGCATTGTTGGAGTAATTCGCTTTCTTACCTTTTATCGTGGTAGCCGGGTCCCACGCCACGTTCTTCATCGACAACTCCTCCACCATTGTGAGTCTGTTTCTCAAAACACCCACGGCCGTGCCCTTGGTTGTTGTGGGTAATTTGAGCAGGGTGGCCCTGGCTTTGGTGTCTGAGTCGAAAGAAGCAACATGGTGAGGTAAAGCGAAAAACAAGGCGGTGTTGCTGTTCAGCTTTCCTTCAGTATCGAGCTTCAAAGAGTACGTGCACTTACTTCCGTTCACCGAAGCCTCAATGGAGGCTCCTTTGGCATAACAGCCTGCTGCTGAATCGTAGTGCTTGGTATCTACGTTGGAGGCAAAACAGAGCTGGAAAACGCCATCCACGGACTTCTCGGCAATAATGTCATTCTTGCCCTTGAGCGCCAATCTCAACGAGTCCTTGTTGGAAAGCGTCACATACAAAAACCACTCCGTGTCGTCCTCCAACTTGATCTTGTACTTGTTGGTGCCCAGACGTGGGCTTTTGTCGCCATCCACAGACTTGAAACCCACACCGGAGCTGATTTTGGGAATACAGTTATGATACACGCCAGTCACAAAGCCCATGCCCTGGACCAAGGGGCAGTCGAGGTAGCAGTCTTTCTCAGACTTTGAAGAGAACCGAGCAGTGGCTGCAAATTTCGATAGACCACGCAAGGAAAACAGGGGCTCCTCCTTAAAGTCAGAGGACGAAAGCACAAGTGACTGCTTGCCCACCGGGTGGGTAAAGTACTCGGCAGGGTTGCCTTCACCGAATACACGGTCAGACACTCTAGCAAGGTACAATCCCAATCCGAAGCGCCCGTCTTTCTTGTTGTTCCAGACGCTGTACGGATGAGTCCATACGGCACAATCCTGTGATTCAATTAGCATGTTGGAATAGAAAGAGTTGGTCTGGAGCGGCTTGTCCTTAGAAACACCGTTGGGCACCTTGGTCTCTCCGTCCCTACGATTGAAGAGATTGAGGGGCTCGTCGGTGGCGATGGCAGAGGCAAAGATGTTGGTCATGGTAGCAAGAAGAGGTAGCGAAGAGGTAAAGAAAAAGTGGTAGGGAGGAAAAAAGAACGGGGCGGGTTCTGGGGTTTATATACTTTTCGCAGCCACCGTGGCCGGGTCACCCTGGATTCTGGGAGACTGATTCTGGGATGATGTGTGGATTTGGGAATAAGAAAGATTTTTGGTTTTTGGTTCTTAAGGACGAAGATCTAGGGTGAATTTGGAGGGAGATCGGTGGTTTTGGGGGTGTTTTATGTGTACTGTTTGAGCGGTAATTTGCAGCCAAGTTCTCTCCACGATTATGCCATTACAGCCACACAACGCCATTTGGGTAAATTTATAGGGTATTCTGGTTTATTAAAGATGACGTTTAAACTTTGTATCAACCGGTCTGGAGAATTTGGGGTGGTTTTGTCTGATACCCAAAGGTGTTAGTTCTTCTGGGTAGATCCAACAGCACAGGGTAGAAATTGAGGGCGTTTCCCGCCATTCTGGCAAAATGATCTTAATTGGACCACTTTCACGGAACATTCCAAGAAATCAAGCGTTTGAAGTGAATCTTCCTCATAGTACGTTGTAAACAAAGAACTGGCCAAAGGGCAAATACGCTCTTTATTTGAATTCCTGGAAGCTCTTTGAAATGCAAATATTACGATCATTGGCCGTCTCCGTGAATTATGCTTCAGCTTTGCAACCGTCTTGAAAAGTGAACCAGGCTACACTATGAATGAGAACAGATTATACTGTAAGCTAGAATCTTTGAGAAATCCCCAGCAACTCCATTTTTGTCAATTGTTAATGTTAGGAGACTTTTTTCTCGATAACTCCCTATCCCTTTTAGCACCTTGTCGGACTAGCAAAGACAGATAGCCGATAAGCTGCAGTTTTTCCTAGATAGTCCCTCAAATGATAGCACTTTATCCGCCTCCAATGCTTTGCAATCCACAGCTCTTTCTACTCAAACTTCACCAAATCATACATCTCCACGTCTTCAACGATAACCAGAACAATTGATTTCTAAGACATCGTCTTGACCGCAACTGCCAGGGGCAAGCATTAACAATTGAACGGGGCTCGTAACAGCCCAATGCTGCAAACCCATTCGCCAAAACCTGTCGATTTCGAAGGGGATGGGCTTAAGGAGATTTTCTAGAGACATCAAAAAATCGTCAAAAACCACTGCTCGAGGGTCTGGAAAGGAGGGTTTGTGGATCGCATTTTGCTATACATCAAATGTTCAAAGAAAGCCATGGAGGAACGAAGGAAGCAGAATGAGATAGCAAATAAGCTGAAAAGTTTTGATGTTGCTTTTTATCGTTTTTCTGCGTGTTTGGCAATTTGCGGCCATTTCTGGCCCTTCAACGGCGATTCAACTTTACTGTCGGTCTCCAGTTTGGAGGTGCCCCGTCTTCTACCATAGCCCAGTTTTCACGATATCTACATATATAATATTCCCGGTCGTCCTCTGGCAATTGGGGATCAGCCGCCTTATCAGTTACAGTGTCTCCATAAACCTTAATATTTTGTGAAAATCCTTTCCCTTCAGCCCATAAGTGTACCTAACCTGATGCAAAGAGACTAACTAGTATCCTTTAAATTCTTTTGGCTTAAAGCCCAAAATCCATGTAAATACATGAAAATGTGCACCTAACTTCAGGACCGTTCTGGCTCTTCAGCTCTCGGTTACAGTCCAGAATTTCAGCTTCTAGGCCCACATTATATGGTTGGCTTCTTCTTCAACAGCAGATAAATTTTCAACATCCCCATGAGCTTGGAAAACCTTAAGGATAAGAAATTCAGGTTCTGCCATCTCGGATCACACTAATTCTAGTGGCTGCGAAACGAGCCTAATTATCATCACCATTATCTGCCTAATACTAGCGATTTTCATAGAAGGAAAGATTTGTTTTTAAATTCCGAATCCTACCTACGTACTCAAATCTCTCGGCTTTTCCAAATCCGTAATTTCACGGCCCGTTTCACATACCTCTATCTCATCGCTTACTCCAAATCAGCGATACCACAAAATAGCGAAAACACCCAAACAGCCCAAAAAACGCCAATAAAATAAACAACACCTCCTTTTCCGGCAAATATAAATACAGCCCATTTCCCCCCGTTTCCCCAATTGCCCGTCTCCAAAGTCCTCCCCCTGGGTGGTCGTGTGCGCCCCCTGGTTATCATATCGATAGTACATCCTCACCTTGGAACCACGGCAGACCAGGACACTGGAACTAGCAGAGCGGTCCAGGTGGCATTTTATTGAGGCTAAGCAAGAACCTGCAAACGACTTTTCCCCGACCAGCTGGAATTACTGCCCTTTTCTGTTTTTGATCCGCTTCTCCAAAAACGAACTTCCTTCCACTCATCTCCACGTCCCATGAACTCAGAGGATAAGCTCTCTCATTCAGAGCCGCCGGACCACGGCCTGGGGCTAGACCATCCGGGTAGTTTGCACAACGGCCATCTCGACGATAACAGTGAGCTACTTGATGTCAACTGGGATCTGAACTTGATTCTAGATGCCAACTCAGAGATGCTTCTGGCGTTTGACTTCCAGAACGCCCATAACGTCGGCAACGGCATGGGCCAAATGAGCCATATGCAGCTTCAGGGCCACGTTCCTGGAATGGAGCAGAACCAGAGCCAGAGCCACAGTCACCAGGAAAACCACAATCAGACGCAAAACCAGGCCCAGCCGGCAAAATCCAACAAGTCCCGTAGCAGGCCCTGTGACCACTGCCGCCGACGCAAAACAAAATGTGTGATAGCCCCAGGCACCAACAACTGTGTGCAATGTGAGTCCAAATCCATAACTTGTACTTACAACCTGCCGACACGCCAGGAGGCAGAGGAGCCCAACAAACGCAAAAAGCTCCAGGAGGAGCAAAAGGTTCTGACCCCGGACCAGTACCAGCGCCAGAACGGCTACGGCATGAACATCGTGCCTCCAAACGTCTCCATCCGAAACGTCCAGCCGGTCCAGGACTACTCCATGATGAACAACTCGCTCCTCAAAAAGACCTTGTCGCTCCAGTTTCCCCGACTGTCATTCTACATTGGGCCTACTTCGTACTTATTCGACAACAGCCTTTTGGACGTGATATTGTCGCAGAAGAGACCTGGCGAAGACGAGGCCGCCAACCCTAGAAGAGCCAATCGTGTGGAGCAGGTCAACTTGAGCGATTCCATCTCGCTACGCAGGGTGAGCGACAAGACCCAGTTCATCTTGAAAGACGACCAGCTGCCTAATTCGTACCAGAACATGTCCAACGACGTCGATGCCATCGAGAAGTTCGTGGCGCCCCACGGCCAGATCTTGATCGACCTCTACTTCCGCATAATCCACCCTTCGTACCCCATCTTGCATAAAAAGGTGTTTTTGGAGAAGTACTCGAGAACCCACCGTGAGTTCAGTGCTCCCTTGCTAGCGGCAGTGTACGCCTTGGCGATCCAGTGGTGGGACTACGACCCCCAATTGAACCGTTTCGCCAAGCCGAATCTCGACTTGATGCTCAAAATAGCACTTAACAACTTCATGCTCGAAATCCTCAAGAGACCCAAGCTCAGTGCTGTGCAAGCTGGCCTTTTGTTGCTTCAATGCAAGCACATATTCCGTGAGGCCAACGGCGCCAGTGAAAATAGGCAGGACTCTGTGGCCAACGCCAGCGCTACCTTGAACTCCTCCTTCTCCGATCTGGACTATAACGAGTGGGTGCTTTGTTCCCAGGTCGTGGCCATGTCCGAGGAACTTGGGCTTGCTCTTGATTGCGACAAGTGGAAGCTACCTAAGTGGGAAAGAGGATTGAGAAAGCGGTTGGCTTGGGCGGTTTTCATGGAGGACAAGTGGTTGTCTTTGAAAAACTCGAGACCGTCACATGTCAGCGAAGACGATTGGGTGGTACTGGAGCTCAAGGAGGAGGATTTCCCGGAGAAGGCAGGCGATGGCGACCTCAAGGAGGGTTCTTCAGATATCAACAATGGAAAGAAGAACTTCATGAACTTGGTGCGTCTCTCGCAGATTCTTTCCGGGATTTTGAAGTCCCTCTACTCTATGAGGTCCATGAAGGCCATCACCGACATCAACGAGGTTCTCCTGATTGCCAAACCAATCCAATTGAAGTTGAGAACGTGGTACCACTCTCTCCCAATCGAGCTTCAAATGACGTCCGTGCAGCCTCGAAAACTCTGTCCGAACGGTTACTTGCAATTGTCGTATTTCGCTACCGAACTCACCCTCCACCGGAAAATCATCACCACCATGCATGAAATGACCCTTAATAACAAGCAGGTGCCTAAAGAACTCGTCGACGTGTGCCGAACAGCCGCCAAAACCCGACTCTTGGCCTCGATCGAGTTCGTTAGGGATCTCAAACCCGAACACATCCACTCCTTTTGGCACTCCTCCTCGTCAGCCAACTTCACCTTGATTGGCACATTTGCCGCTCTTTTATTTGTTTCAGCACCAACAAAGGAGGAGGCAGACTTCTACAAAGACCAAATATTCAACTACAGGTGGATACTCAAGATCTCGTCCAAGGGCTTCGTCCAAGTTGGCGACGCTCTTGACCAGCTCGACTTGGTTCTCAAGCACATCCCTGGCCTACTTAATGATTCTCAAGATCAGCCTGGAATGGTCCCCCAGGTGCCTACCATCGACTACAACAAGCTTTACGAGCAACAAATGCGGAACCCCACGCGAGGCGGTGAACTCTCGCAATACAGCGGCTCGCCAGCGTCTCAGGAAACCTCTGTGGACGGAAACCTCAACGGCGGTTTACAAAACCATCGCCAGCCACAGAACCCTGGACGTTTCCACGTCCCCAACCAGCAATTCCAAAAAGGTCACAGAGAAGCCCAATATGGCAACGGTATGGCCAGGCCCAGTTCTGTGCAGCAGCAGAGACAAGCTGCTGTGGTGGCTTCTCCATACGCTTCTCCCCAGGCCTTCAACACCCCTGGCTTCAGCGCCAACAACTCCATATCTAGAGGCAGCCACGTTAACAACTCGCCACAGCATTCGCAAGGAATGTCTCCAAAAGATGCCATGACACAGCAGAGATCGATGTTGGGAAATAACAGCCCGGGAACAGCCGGCGGAGATTCCGATCGAAGGCAGAGCTCCACCAGCCATGTTTCTGAGGTTGCTAGTCATGTTGAGGGAGCCTCGTCCAAAGGCAACAGTCCAGTAGTGAACCGTTCACCATTGACGACTCGCAAGTGAACTGGCAGAAATACAAGAGGTCCTTGCGGCCCAACAGACCCTCTGCATTCCCTTTACTTCCCCCGCCCTACTATGTATTACTAAACGTTATTGTGTATTCCTACACGGTAGTCGTACTATGTGTTTCGTTATTATCCGGGTTGCAACCCCACGCTTTTTTAGTCAAACGGAGTCAAGAAGCTCTCGGCAATCACTCTTGCACGTGCGTTCAAGAACAACTTCATTTCACTGATCTCCTTGTCTACCTCCTCCATGAACTCAATGATAAAGTCCACCAACTTGTCCTTCAACATCTGCTCTGTGTGGAAGTTGGTGATCAAAAACGAGATGTCGTAGCCCTTGATGGGCACTCGTCTCAATATGAAGAAGTTCTCGGCTCTCTGTGTCAAGAAACGGGTGAACTGGTGCACCAAGATCTGCTCAATCTCATCAGCCTGCTTGATCTTTATAGACACTCTGACGGAGTTGATGGAAGGCTCAATCAAGATCTTCTCATTCTCGTTTCTGCAAATTGTGACAGGATTGAGAATCAACTCCGGGTTGTGGCTGTTGTCGACCTCAATTTCTGGACGGTTGTGTCTTTCAACAAGTTGAGAAGAAAAATCTTCCAAACAGATGGCCGCAGTCAACGACGTTCTCACCGCAGTCAAGTAAGGTTTCAAAGATTGGGACTAGTATTAGTAAACATTTCTGTCAGTGTGCTTCAATTGACATACCATTTGCGTGGTACTTGAGAACAGCGATACAACGGAGAACTTGTCTTGATAGTGAGCTGCTTGTGTGCACTACCATACAACGGAGCAACACCCGTGGTTGGCTAGTAGTTGATGAAAACCGGTTTTTTTTTCTCTTGCCGCGGTTTTTTCGCTTCTTTCTCGGGTTCTGCTGCTGCTCGTTTCTTGTCCAGATTTTTGTTGAGGAGGGCGACGAGATTTGTCACACTGTCTTTGATCAACTTGCCGAGAAGAGAGGCTTTTTCGGCATCGTCGGCGTTAAAAGCGTTGGAAGCTGCTTTTTCGGCTTCTATAAAGACAGGGGCACCCTGGAGCTCCGCTGTCCATTTCTCTAAATCGTCGTGGTGCTGCTTAAGCGTGTACTTTTCGCCCTTTTTGACAATGATGGATTTCTCTCCACCACTGGCTGTTTCCAGCACTTCTAGCAAGCTGAGATTAGCGATGTTTTGTTGTAACAAGGCAGCCAAATCATGGGCCCTAGATGCTAGCAGGTGCTCAAAGTCGGCCCTAGCTTTCTGGGTCTGAAGCATCTTAGCATGCACTAGCTGGTTATATATGACCAGCGCCTCGCCGTCTTCCAGGGTATCTTTCAAATCAAACACCGAAAGGCGTTCGTCGTTGACACCGGCAAGTTTCTCAATAAACACTTCCTTGGAAACAAGAGCATCGTCGTAGTTCACATTGGATTCTCTCAATACAGCCTCCATGAGGTCCTTCTTGACCTTCAATTCCTGGCTCTTTTCGTCCACAATGTCCCAGAAAAGCTCGAGCGGCGTCGACCCGTTCCGCCCGCAGATCTCGATAAACAGGTCCTCGTCTTCGAGCCGAGGAAATACATCCTTGAACAACGACCCAGCGTTGATTTTGACTTTCTTCACCAAAAGCTGCTTGAACGCCTCCCGTGCCTTGCGGTCGGCTCTGTAGTTGGCCTTTTCGGCCTTGAGGATTTGCTTGTTGATGCTGTCGATGATTTTTGGGTACACCTTAGCCATGTACAAGTCTAGGATGTCGAGCTGACTCAATACGGATATTTTGCTGGCTTTGAACCGCGAGTCGTTCAGAAGCATGGAGTCTAGTTTCTCCCAAGTGAGTGTTTTGATGTCTAGGCCCTGGACCACCTGGTTGAGGTATGTCTCAAGCTCGGCTAGGGCCTCGGATTTCTTCTTTTGTAGTTTAGCTTCTTCTTCCTGCGCTAGGCTCTTCACAAACTCGCTGAAAATAGCTTTGAGCTGTCCGTCTCCAAGGACAGAGTGCTTGAAAATCGGGTTCTCCTCCTTAATCAACGTATCCTTCAAGGTAGTCCACCTGGTGTGCTTATGGAGCTTTCGCTCGCCACGATACTCTTCCAAAACCAGGGTGAAGTTACTCCTGGCATTCTCTATGGC
The DNA here is from genome assembly GCA_003708405.2 of Candidozyma heveicola. Lineage (NCBI taxonomy): Eukaryota > Fungi > Ascomycota > Pichiomycetes > Serinales > Metschnikowiaceae > Candidozyma > Candidozyma heveicola. The sequence continues at coordinate 183,615 of PPOB02000001.1, forward strand.
CTGTGTTTTGTTCTGGGCTTCTAGTTGGAGTTTGTTGATCAAAAATTCGTCATACAACTGCTTTCTTGTCAGAGGATCCTTCACCGCCCAGTACGCTGGGTTCTTCACGAACGAGCGGATCACCTTCTCGAACGACCACGTGGAGTCCACATTGTTCTCTTTCAACATATCAAAGTAGAGTTTCTGGGCCTCTTCCTCCAGAACTTGACTGTACTTCTCTAGGTTTCCACCATCGACACTCTGACTCTGCAATTCCCGATCTAGCTCCGTAAGGACCTCTTCCTGAGAAACCTCCTCCTCTTTTTTAGCCTCTTCCTCCTCCTCCTGCTCGCCAAAGCCGCTGGGCCGCTCCCACGTCGTCTCCCCGGTTTCTTCATTATGATAGTACTCTCTTCCATCGTCTGTTTTGTACGATTTCCAGGATCCTCCGCTCAGAGACTCGGCTGGTTTCTCCCACGACGTCTCATGAGTCGTCACGTTATAATAGTACGTTCGGCCCTGGTCGTCTTGGGCTTCTTGCCATGTACTCATCTTGGATCTAGTATTATAGATGAAGTGCGCGCGATGTTGATAAGGTCCAGGGTAGGATTTTCAGGGAAAGGCGGATTTAAGGTGAATTTGAGGTTTGTTAGAGTGTTTGCTTTTGTGATTCGAGTGGTGCCTTTTATTTGTCGAATTGCAGTGTGTGTGGCGCGTGGTGAATGGCTGCAAAATGGTATCTGAGAAAGTGAGGGTGTGTTCTGGGTAGTATCAAATGGGCAGATTTTGATAGGTTCGGGCTCAATTGTCAAAGTGAAAACGTGATGGGTATTCTGTTTTTGCAGCTTTCATGTGGATTGGCTGGGTGTTTTTGGTATGAGAACGCTTAACTATAATTCACCGTTCTGAACCTCATAGACGTTGCTTCGTCGACCTAGCATTTTTTTTTTTTTTAACTGACATCTCTTTATTAGAGTAAAAAAACTATATCTCTATAGAAACAACCTCCAATAAGATCTTTAATTGCAATTCACGAGACCCTCAGGTCAGTTACCCGAGCATCTCACCGTGTTTATCGACCCATAGGACTTGTCTGTCTTATGGCCTTCTTCAACTGACGTATCAGAAGGGGCGGAAGGTTATGGCCTTCTTCCCTCGACTCACGATGTTTTAAGTATGTATTTCGTACCGTCTTCACAAACCAATTTAGTTTGCGGAAATGTTCAAAATTGTGTTCTCTTGGCGCCAATATGTTGTTAAGCAGCATTGGAGTCTCGAAGCCAAAATGAAGCTCTTTTTTATGGCAGCACTAGAGCATTGGTTAATCAGTGTAAGGTTTTTTATAGCTCACATGAGCTATTGCTCTCTTCAACCAAAACCAATCGCTTCTTCGATGAAATATGAAAAATGAAAACGTATCGGCGATTTTTCGGCAGGGTTGCAAATCGAGTGGTCGTTTTTTTATCTATCTCCTCTCTTAAGTCGCCCAGTTAGATTTTTTCCTTTCCTTCGACAAAAAGTGCTCTTATAACAGAGTCTTACCTTTCTATAGAAACACAACCACTAAAGCGCCCTAATTCCTCCAATATCGCTCCAGGGACAGCCCCAAGCTTCCAGGACAGCCCCGAATCCTTCAATATTCAATGCCCAACTTTTTTCTTTGATTTGGCGACAAAAAAACCACATTTTTCAAACCCCCAAAAATAACGAACATATTTCACTTACCGCGTGATCTCACTAAGTGCGGCAACTTGTCCGAGCGGTTAAGGAGAAAGACTTGAAATCTTTTGGGTTTTGCCCGCGCAGGTTCGAATCCTGCAGTTGTCGTTATTTTTTGCTTTTTTGCACCCATTTACAACATCTACTTCTTTCAACATGAACACAAAAATTACGTATACTGCCGTGGAACTCAAAATTCTTCGTCATGAGTACAGAGTGCCCATCGACGAGATGCCTCTTTTTTTCTCCCCCTCTATTCTGCCATACGTTAGCCCCCACTATTTGTACCCAGATCCCTTTCCTCCTGGATCAAGAATCATCAGATTGAAGCCAGGCCAGCGTCTTCCCAGGGGTTCAATTCCGCTTCCTTTTCCAATTGAGGAGCGGAACCGGTCCAGGCACTTCAGAAATACCGAGTCACCGCTTCCTGGCGAAGCCAACTACGAGTACAAGTATACGTCGTTTTTCGAGAAGTATATGAAAAAAGAGCCGGAGTCAAGAGAGGGAATTGAGCATGGCACAGGCGAGTCTTTTTCAGAGTCATCAAGTGACAGCGTCCAGTTCCAGCTTCCCCCTCAGTGATGATGAAGTATAGTGATGATGAAGTACGTGATATTGAAGTAGGCATTCAGCGTTTTAGAAGGGGGGCTTTGGACGTAGTGGATTTGTTGGTTAAGTTGTTTAAAAATTTAGTTGTTTTTTGTGTATCTGTTGGGGTGTGGATTCAGAAAGATTCAATGGAGCTATTTGTAGTTGATGGTTTGGAGGAGTGTTGGAGTATGATGCTAGTGTTTGATTTGAGGGATCTGAAGACGAATTGAGAGTGGGACAAAGCCGTAGAAGGGTTTTTAGAATGGAGTAGGTGAATATGCCATAGTATTCCGACCCCATTCCACGGTTGTCTAACCTTTTCGCCCTTCTATGAAAATCCGTCTGTGAGCAAAATGCGCCAGTAATTCTAATTGAAGGGTGTTCAATATTAGATCACTTGTGGAAGTGAAATACCTTTTTAAGATTCGTCTCGGTTCACCATATAGTGGGAGTACTTTGCGTCGATGAGATATGCCCATATCCATAACCCAGAGTCACGAAATCGCTGAAGACTGAAATCACGTAATTCATCAAAACACAAATTTCTTTCAAGCGCCAGGGAGTACCTGAGCTCTTTTGAGGGTTATTTAGATGCAAGAAGGGTAATCGTCTGTCACTGCCTCACCCTACACTGACCAATCAGTCCAAGTATTCAAACACGAGCTTCAAGAATCAACAGGATAGCTTTTGAAATCAAAATTCCTCTTGCTTAAACTCGTCAAAACATCATCGATATCCAAAGACTCCACATCCCGGTCCAGCTTGGCCAGTCTGGGTTTGCAGCCATATCAAACCATGAACCCCAAAGAGCCCAAATCCCCTCCTTTTGTGGTTTTCCCTCAAAAACCTTAATCCAAATCGCAAATCCAACCTAAATTCCAACTCCCTCGTGGGCCCACTTACACCTCCATCTCCATCTCCTGCACTCACCAAAGTCACCTCCATGGCATCTGAACTACCCCCTCAATGGGAGTACCTCCACCTCTCAGTGTACGTGAAATTCGTTGGAAAAAAATCTCCCTTTATCCAATACTAACTCCAGGGTATGCGATCCTTCGCTTGAACAAACGAGACCGCAGCTTTTTCAGAACATCAACATCGACCTCCTCACATGGAGAACTCTCATCAATAACGCCTTGGCAGACTTGTATGGCATTGTGGGAGAGGCTAGGCATTATGATATTTTGGCAAAACAGCAGAAACCGCCGGCGCTAGATGCTGTGATCAGGATAATGCCTGAAGATAAGGATGTGTTTCTCACAAGCTTGGCGAGCTACAACTTTTCGCTTAAAGACCACTTGGGCCTGGAATATGATGTGACGGCTTCTATCACAGTGAAGAAGTCGAGCCCGTACCTTGGCCAGCTTGTGACCTCTGATTTGGCAGATTTGTAGTGAGGTATGCTCATCTGGGGAATATGAGATATTTGTGGTGTGAGCCGTGGAAAAAGGAAGAAATGGAGCTTTTTTTCACTGTGGATGCTTAGCTTGCTTGCTGGTTTGAATTGGCTCAATTGGGCGACTTTTTGAAGTCGCTGAGTTTGGCTGCAACTCAGGAACAACGGCTATCTGGAGCTATGGCCAACCCAAGGAATAAGCCAGCGCAGAATTCGAAGGATTACTTCCTACTTACTTCAATTGAGCCCTACTCAACCAATGGAAACGGCCTCCCACTTCCCACCTTAGAATCCCCTTTCGCTGAACTAACCACTCCGACAGACTCAAACTTATACCGCCCTACATCATGCCTCAATCCATAAATTCTTCTCCAGTCAACAGCTAAAAGGGACTTTCAGAAAGGAAAAATGAACATTCTACATGCATCTTTTAGATCCACCAATCTGTCATCCAAGAAGTGCCACCAAAAGCTGCAATCGCCCACGTTTATGCCCGACTACTACGTAATGAAATAAAATACGAACTATTCTTACCGGCATCCTCTATTCCGCGACTCAATTGGCGTTGTTATGTGGTGTCTTCACCATCCAAGTGTCTCCATCAAAGCAGTCTCAAGCAACAACCACCAAACAGGCAGATCATAAAGTTGCGGATCATAAAGCTGCTTTTCAACTTGAGAATTGAAGCAAAATAAATGAAAATGAATTAGAACAAGCTATTCAGGAGAGATGATTCTCGAGCTCAGCCATTTGAATCCCCCAAATTCGACCAACTCTGGGCCAAAAAGGCCCAGAAATGAATAGTTTCCTCTAGGTATCCACAAGAAATCCTTTTAGTAAATTGACTCGAAACTGAGAGTATTTGCTCACTGGTACTTAGACACGGTGGCTGCAAAAATGTCGTCACTACCTCGGTCTAAATGGTCTCGCAGAATTCCACCATCAATGATTAGATCCATCCAAAAATAACACATAGTAAGACTTACTTCCTCTTGTAGTAGCTTTGCCAATTTTTAGCAAATATCGTCGCCAATTAGCCCAAAACACTCGAGGTCTGTTGAGGTAGCGACGACATTGTCGCGTCTATTCACATCTTGGAGATTTGGTGAATTGTACGTACCACGATATATCATTAAATTCTTTTCAAAAATATCAAAACTTAAAGTCATTGGAACCTTGTCAGCTCATAAACATAACTAATTTTTTCCCGAAACAACCATATCCGAGTAACCTGATCCACGTTCCCAGTCTGTGGACTCCGGAGACTTTCAGCCTGGAAACACTAAATCTTGAAACTATTTGAAGTAAAATAGCAACTTTAAACAGAATAACACTAGTCATAACTACCGTTAAACCTCGGTGGGTACTTAACTGCGTCTACACAGAAACCATCTGTTCTCTGAAAACCTCTGAACATAAAAGCTCCGGTTCTTGATGAAATGATACAACCAGCAAAAAGGAAAACAGAACCCCTTTAGAATTAAATCAATTTCGTATTCCAATCTTCAAAACCCATTATCTCCCTCTCCTATCTACTTGGCGCCAGTCCTGTATACCAGAACCTATTATCGCCAACCCACCTACTACTTCTTATAACTACTATTCGTTGTCATGCAAATTCTCTTGTTGCTCTGGCTAGCAGCAATAAATCTAGCAGCGGCATTCGAGCCGAAAATTGCTAAAACAACGCTAGAAGGCCCAACAAGTGGTACCCTATTCTTTGACGATTCGTCTAATTTGGTGGCCGCTACAAAGAACGGTCTTTGGGGGTCTTTTGACGATGGAGTCACTTGGAAACAGATTGAGGTCACGAAAAACGTCGATATAAAGGCATTGCAGTTTGACCCATACTTCAAGGATCGGGCTTTCGCCTTCACGGAAACCACAAAGCAGTACTTCACCACCGATAAGGGAAAAACGTGGAAGCTGTTTGAAATAGATGACAAGAAGCTGCCCATCACGTTGCATCTGATGCCGCAGATTCTCCACAATACCGACGACAAAGACCTGCTCTTGTTTGAAGTCCTTGATTGCCCTAATTATCCTTTTCATTGCAAGAAGCGCACTTTCTACACCAAAGACGGGCTCAAGCTGGTCCATCGACTTCCCATTGAAGCAGAAATGTGTGTTTTTGCCAAGAACAACAAGGATTTCGCCTTCAATGGCGACCTGAAGACCATTATCTGTGCCAAAAACGAATACAATTCGTTCGGCCATGTGATGAAGTCCAGCATCGTGAAAAGCAAGAACTTTTTTAAGTCTTCCGAGGAGATCATGAACGACAATTTGTTCCAGCGGGGCCGGATTCTTGATGTACGAATCGAATCGTCCTTCTTGATGGTCACGGTGCTGCAAGACATCTACAAGCCTGCAGCCCAGGTGACCCTCTACGTTTCGAAGGATGCTGAGACTTTCGACAAAACCAACTTTAATTTTGAGACCAACCGTGGGGCGATAAAGTTCTTGCCCTCTTCCAAACTGGCTCTCTTTGTGGCGGTTATGCTGATGAATGACATCCCAATTCCTCATACCACTCTTTTCAGGTCAGACTCTCTGGGCATCAATTTTGTGCAGATCGCTGATAAAATCGCAGAACCCGCTAAGGTGGATAACTTCGACGGCGTTTGGTTCGCTTCAGAACTCAGACAGGTTGAGCCTCCAAAGAAGGGCTTCCCTTCAGGACCCCCTGGTAGTCCTGAATTTGCCTACACATCCAAGATCACCTTCAATGACGGTAAAGATTGGGAGCTTTTGCGATTGCTTGATGACGACAGCTGCAAGCTTGAAAACGGCTGTTCCTTAACTTTGCTTGACATAAGAACTCTCGATGGCGCAGGCAAGATGACCACAGGTCCAACGGCCAATATTCTTCTTGGGATTGGAGGTGTTGATCTTTTTTCCCGGAATTTCGAAGACCTCAAAACATACATTTCTAGAGATGGTGGAGTAACTTGGACCAAGGTATTTGACGAACCTTGTCTTTTCTCGTTTGGTGATCAGGGTAACGTGATTTTGGCTGTTTCAATGGATGTAACTGAGGGCGACACTTTGAAAGGCTCGAAAAAGTACTTTTACTCCATTGACCAGGGTCTTTCCTGGCTGAAAGGTAGCTTTGACACCAGCATATTGCCTAATGAAATCACCACTACCATCGATGGTTCAAGCAGGAAATTTGTGGTTATTGGTATGACCGAGGACAAGGGTGATATCTTTTATCTGCTCGACTTCTCGAATGCTTATGGCGGTACAAAATGTAAAGAGAAAGACCTCGAGAAAGTCTACGCTCGTGTCGTTGATGACACCCCCTTGTGTGTTTACGGCCATAAAGAAAGTATCATGAGGAGAAAGCCTGAAGCGAAGTGCTACGTCAGCAAGCTTTTTGAAGACATCAAGGTCAAGGAGGAGCCTTGTGAATGTACAGAAGCTGACTTTGAGTGCACCAAGTATTTTGAACTCTCGCCCAAAGGTGCCTGCGTTCCTAAAGATGAGAAAATCCAAGAAGCCTGTGCTGCTCAAAAGTCAAAGAAAATCAAGCTCGCTGATAAACAGCTTATGGCTGGTAACCTTTGCAAACAGAGCGGCAAACAAAACTTTATCGCTGAGCAGGAGTTCAAGTGTGAGGACTATGCTGATGTGGATAAGCCTCTGGAGAAGAAGTTGAAGAGTATTCCACACGAGTTTGAGGGTCGTCTTCAGCAGTATGCTTATATCAAAACTGCGGACGAAATGCGTGAAAATCTTCTTGTTAGAACTTCAGATGATGTGATGTATGCTTCGAACAATGGCGGTGGCACATTCAACAAGATCCCTGTCTACGAAAAGATTGTATCATTCACGGCGGGAAGTACTCCGGGGACAGCTGCTTTGCTCACTGGTAACGATATCTTTTATTTGTCATCAAATGGTGGAAACTCGTTCCAAAAACTCGAAGCCCCAGGCAGGCTTGTTCCCACTCGTGGCTTGAGACCAACGTTCCATCCTGAATATCCTTCTCAATTCATATGGTATGTTACGGATGGTTGCGATCCCAGCAGTCCAGGCTGTGAGGTAACGGCTCATTACACCACTAACATGGGCCAAAGCTTCAAAAAACTTAGAAGTGGAGTGCAATTCTGCGACTATATCTCGTTGAATAACGCCACTGATCCCAATTTGATATACTGTCTTACCGCTGAGGAAAAACCCAAGCTTATCAGCTCAACAAATTTCTTCGAAGAATCAGAGCCAAAGGTCTTGTTCGACTATGTTGCCTCCTACGCACTCAAAAAGAACTACGTTATTGTGGCTACTATTCTCGAGGACAAGGAAGAAATGCGTGCCAAGGTCACTGTGGATGGTGTCACATTCGCCGATGCTTTGTTCCCTAAAGACTTCAAAGTCAAGGCACAAACCGCATACAACATTCTTGATTCCGCAGATAAGTCTATCTTCATGCACGTTACCACAAACAATGAAAAGGATAGAGAGGTCGGCTCCATCCTCAAGTCGAATTCCAACGGAACCTCGTATGTCTTATCCTTGAAGGATGTGAACAGGGGAAAATTTGGATTCGTGGATTATGACAGACTTCAGGCATTGGATGGTATCATCATTGCTAACACGGTCGCTAACCCAGGGAAAGCCGAAAAGAAGAAGCTCAAGTCGAACATATCCTTCAACGATGGAAGTCAGTGGTACTACTTGGCCCCGCCCTCCGTGGACAGCGAAGGAAAGAAGTATAAGTGCTCTAGTCTGTCGTTGGAAAAGTGCTCATTGCATTTGCAGAGCTTTACTGAGAGACCTGATTTCACCGATACCTTTGGATCATCATCGGCAGTCGGTGTACTTTTTGGCGTGGGTAATGTTGGGGAGTATTTGGGAGAAACTGACCTTTCCACATTTATGTCGTACGACGCCGGTCTCACATGGAAAGAGGTTGCAAAGGGCCAGCACATGTGGGAGTTTGGCGACCAGGGAACTGTCTTGCTTCTTGTTGATCAACTCAAGGAAACGGATACGTTGATGTACTCAACAGACAGCGGTGCGAGCTGGCAAGAATTCAAGTTCACTGACAAGAAAGTGGTCGTACTTGATTTGGCAACTGTTCAAAGTGATACATCGCTCAAATTTGTCATTTTTGCAGCGGAAAAACGGGATCTCCACACCACATATTCCTATTCCATCGACTTCACCCAGTACTTCAATAGACAGTGTGAACTCAACTTGGACAAGCCGGATAAAGGAGATTTCGAGTTCTGGGGTCCAAAACGCCCATCTTCAAAAGACAATTGTTTCTTTGGTCGTGAAGTGAAATATTTGCGTCGTAAGAAGAGCAGCTCAGACTGTTTTATTGGTGCAGCGCCATTGAAGGATGGTGAGAAAGAAGAAAGGCTTTGCCAGTGCACCAGGTCTGATTATGAATGTGACTACAACTATTACAGAGAAAGCGATGGCACATGCAAGCTTGTTGATGGTTTATCCCCAGCCGATAGAATGAAGGAGATGTGTGAGAAAGAAGGAGGATTCCAGTATTTCGAACCTACGGGTTACAGAAAGCTCCCTCTCTCGCAGTGCTATGGTGGAAAAGGGTTCGACTCGCTCGATACCCGTCCTTGCCCTGGTAAAGAGGACGAATACAACGAGTTCTATGGCATCAGTCTTGGTGGCGGAAGAATTTTTGGTGTGATATTTGCGCCTGTGTTCATTTTCATCGCTGCTTTCCTCTTTGCCTCGTGGTTCGTTTACGCCAGAGGAATTCGTCGTAACGGAGGCTTCGGCAGGCTTGGTCAAATCAGGCTTGACGATGATGACAGTTTCCAGCCCATAGAAGACAATGCTGTTGACGTGGTTGTCAATAGAATCGTTAAAGGGGGTATTGTGGTAGTCGCTGGAACAGTGGCCACGCTCAAGACCATTAGAAAGATCGACAAAGCCATGTTTGAGAGATTGTCACTGGCACTTTTTGGTCGCCGGCCTGGGGGACGCAATTACGTTCGTGTCCCTGATGATGAAGATGAATTATTTGGCAATTTTGAGGATAACTACGAAGACGAACTTGAGAATGCCGAAGACGTCAACTTCGACGTGGAGACAGACCCCGAAGAGTTCAACGAATACGCAGATGAACCACCAGCAGAAGGTGACGAAGAAACTGACGAAAGGCTCTTTGACATTGACGACCAATCTGACGAGGACAACCGCTCTTCGCGCAGAGAAGACGACTGAATTATAGTCAAAAAGTATCAAAGCAACGGGCAAACATAGAAATAAAAAATTATGGATAATAAATGAAGCTTTTAGAGTAGCCAATGTAGACAGATTAAAAAATGACACGGACAGGAATCGAACCTGCAACCCTTTGATTTGGAATCAAAAGCTCTGCCATTGAGCCACCGCATCATCTTATACAATACTGGCTTATTCCACTTATATACAAATCTAGTTATTGTTTATCCTGTATATAATTAAATTCTCTAGCCATAAAGCTTAAAGTCACAAGAGTTTCAACCCCCAAAAATACAGTGAGTCTAAAGAGCAAATTTCCTTCTCCATGGGTGTACCAAGCCCTGAAGTTCAGGATAATCGTTTAAAAGAAAAGAGTATGATGTCTGTCACACCTCGTAGGCAGTGGAGGGCATTCGGGAAATTGATCTTTTTAAAATTTAACTGATAGTTTGTGTTTCTATAGCGATATAGTTTGGTCTCTAATGAAGGAATATCCTCTACTAGAGGTGTCCCGCTAATATTCGATTAAAAGAGAACAAGCAAAAATGCCTTCACAGTTTTCTGATAATTCAATCAAATGAGTTGGTTTTCCATAAGCACAGGATGGGAGAGAATAAAGGTGTATGAGAGATGAAATTCCTGGACTGGATGACAAAGACCAAGAAGCTGTCTTAACTTTACTGCTTCTCGAATCTGACATAAAATTGGAATTTTAAACTACACTGAGACGGGAGCGTCAATAATATAATATGCATATGTTTGAGGTCTATTAATTGTTCCTTTGTAAATCGATCTCATGGAATAGCTCCTCGGGATTCACAACGTTCATCATTTCGTCCTCGTGGATTCTTTGGCTCATTCTCTCTTCATTATCGGATTTCTTGAAAAGATACATCATAGGAATGAGGTATAGCAAGCCGATCAACGCGGTAGAGCCTATGGCACATGCCAAGGAGACACCAACAACTTGACCCTTTGAAAGGTGATTCGAGCTCGTCTTCAAGTCTTTGGACGAGCGGAAAGAGTATGTGTCCTTCACCAACAACAGCTGAACAGTGCCTGCTTTATCTCCACAGATCAGTGTATAGACGTATGGTGTCCATTGCTGTCCATCAAAAAAGGCTGCGTTAACAGGGCCGTATTTCGTGAGATTGAACAAGCCTGAAACGAGAAGGATTTTGTCATTGTCGAAGTAATTCTCTGACCTGGACTTGTTCTTTGATGTCAACAGAAGCAATTTCATATCAGTGAAGAGAGTGTCATCATTTATATCAATGCCATCAGAGATGTCAGACCACAGTGAGCCATTGTATGCCTTGATAAATCCTTCTCCATAGGCAGTCATTCTGCTCTCCAACTTTTTGCTCGTTTGCTCATTTATGATGAACTTGCGGACATAGTCGTTGGACACATTAATATCAGCAAATTCCGATGGTGGAGAAGTGAACTGGCCAGAAGAGAAATCGAAAATAGCAAAGTTGAGACTCGAATCGTTCACTGTGAGATTTCCACTCAAGAGCACGGTGTCAGAATCGAAAAATTTTGCGTCTGTAACAGTTCCGCCGATTCCATCACTTGAAGGGCTCTCCCAACGTGTGTTGGAGATGTCATAAATGCAAACCGCTTCACATCCCAATGAGCCTGCATTGTCGAAGCGGCCGCCAACAAGCAACTTCTCGTCGTCGTCGTAAAGGGCCATTGCATTAACTTCAATACCACCCAGATTACTGGAGAGGTCAGCAGGCTGAATGGATGCGAATGACTCGTTTGACAAATGAAGCAAAACAAGACCCGTGGCGTTCGTATTGCGAGCCTCGACACTTCCATTGGTTCCGATGAACAAATAATCATTTCCAGAGTCCACGTAAAGATATTCAACCAGGGTGTCATCCCCCCAAGTTGTGTCATCGATGGCGAATGTCTGATTATCCTTGACGAATGCGATGTTTGTTCTTGTATTGTTGACATCAAACTTTCCGCCAAGAACGCTGAAGGAAGAGTTGGCATGGAAAGAGGTAAGAATTTCACCGCTTGTGATATTAAGTCCGTAGCTGTTGATGCGTGAGTTGTTGCGAGTGAAAGCTTCGTTAGCGCCATAGTAATCCATCAAGTTGAAAAATGTTCCTCCTAGCACCTGCTGGCTCTTCTCAGAAAGGCTTGCTGCAGTGGTGATGTTAATGTCATTTCTGTCCACAAAGTTGTTTTCAGAACGGTCCCATACTTGATATTTGTCTTCATTGGCCGAGAATACATAGTATTCGGAGCCATCAAGTGTGATATTGACGAGCGTGTCATAGTCTGCGTCAACATATGAGTTTCCAAAAGAGTACCAATCACTGCCAGAGCGAAGGGCAAAATTGTTGAACGATGAGATAGAGCTGTTTCCATCCTTAAGGTCCTTGAAATCATCGTTTTCGGTATCTGCCGAGAATGCACCAAGGGCAACGAAGCCGCCTTCGACATTTTGCAAGCGGGAGATAGAGGCATTAAAGGTGGCTCCCATAATCGTCTCTTCGTCTCTCTTCTCGAATCGTTTCTGGTTCAAAGATGCTTCGGACAGATTCAGAGTCAGATTGTAGTCACTGAGTGTAAGCGATAGGAGATTCCCGTTTGGGAGAGTGACATTGTCGGAACTGAAGTCGCCAAGCAAAAGAAGCGTGGAGCTATCGGACGAGTTTTGAAGAAGCGCTTGATCCACAGTTGTGTTCTTCTCAAGCTTTCCACTGAGTTCGTTAATAGATGAGTTCCCCACAAAGCGATTAGTTTTTTTAATCAATGTCTCATTGTTCAGTTTCGAGTAGACTAAATCCTCTGAAAACAGTGAGAAATTTGCTAGCGAATACTCAAACAAGCCATTGAGGTGGATGTACTGAAGATCTTTCTTCCGCTCGTCTTCAAGAGTGGTGCGGTTGGTATGATTCTTTTGGCTGTAGGTGTCGAGAGACACAATGTTGGCAACGGCACGATCCACCACCATCCAGGGGTCGGACACGGAGGGGTCAATAGCACTTGAGTAGTCAATACGAATACTGTTTCTGCCGTTGTCATTGGACGAACCATTCATGTGGCCGAAGAAGAGATAGTCAAACTTATCGTTGTAGTTGTTCTGATAAATCAACGTACTCTCCAACACTTTCAGCTCAACGTCGAGGACGGTGACATTAACAATCGATCTCTTTTCACATGAGTTGTCAGCCTGGCATCCGGGGGTATATAAAAGGAGGGAATACTCGCCGTCATACGAGATGTTTGGATAAAGCGTGATACCAGCGTTGTCGTTGCCCACAGAAACAAGATAGTCAGTGTCGGTGACGGAGTCGACCAAGGAGCGAACAGATTGCCAGTCGCCATCATTGATCTCCGCTTTGTTTCGAGACATCAGATCCTCTTCACCGCAGTTGGAGTCATTAAGGGTGTCGTTTCCATAGACATTGATGGCATTCGTGTAGAGTTCGAACCCAGAAAGCTCACCACGACTACCGTACCAGTCGGTAACCGTGACACCAATTCTATCCATGGCAATGTCATTGACAAGAGCGAACTCCATGTAGTTGCTACCGTAGCCGAGGTTTTTGGACTTCGTGGAAGGATCATAGTACATGGAGAAGGAGCCATCTTCATTGACAAAGATATCGTCGTCCTCATCCATCATGTCCTCGCCATTGTCTGTGTTATCTTCCACCAGCAGCTTGAGTTCGCTGGATCTTGGCAAAGGGCAATTGGCGTCACAGTACGCTAGCTCGTTTGTCTCGGGGTCCACGTATGTGAGATTCATGATACCGTTATTGGGGTATGTGTAAATTCGAAACGTTTTCACGCCGTTGTCACCGTCATCGGGTAGATAGAGCCTCACCTTTGTGGGGCTGATTCCGGACATTTCCGACGGTAGTTGTACGGACCACTGGCCACCGCTTCTAGGTTCTAGCGCCCACACGTTGCCAGACTCCGGGCAGATGATGTCCTGAGCGTTATTACTGTTGGAGTTTATGGACGTGAATTGGCCATGTTTTAGTGAAATTTTTTGCTCCGCCGATATTAGTGACACGTTCGTGGAGTTGGAGTGGTTATAGTGGGAGGAGTTTGAGGACATGTTGAGCTTCAAGAGCTCGGGGAGGCCCAAAGTATCGAAGGAGCCGCCAAAGATGATAGAGCCTTCGTTCTGGGAGTCGCCGTCGATTTTGGCGATGCTGTTCACGACCGAATCGTTGCCGAAGCCCTTGAACGGAAGCAGTTGGAGCTTTTTCGACGTTGTGTTGTAGACGGCAGCGGCTCTGGTGCTGTTGAACTCAAAGTCCCCGCCCATGTATATGAGGTCGTTATCGACAAACGAGACCTTGACAGAGCCGTCGACAGAGTCACGTTTCTGGTTGCCTGACTCGGGCAATATGCTGGAAACCTCGCCGCTGGTGAGGTTGAATATGATGGGAGGGGTGTATGTCTCGTTGTTGAAGGACGTGAAGGAGCCAGTTAGAAGCACACTGTCGGAGCCCACAGGGAGAATGCTAGAGACCTGGCCGCCGTCGACCGAGCCAATTCGCAAATTGGCGTTATCTGAGACATTTCGAAGGTAAATGGAAGACAGCCCCAGGTCGGAAAGGAGGCCAGAGGAGGCGTTTTGATATGAGTAGAACGACAAAGCGTCAAAAGAGCCCAAAAAGCCGACTGCGCCGCCCAGGTCCAGGAATTGGATACTGGGCAACGTGAGCAGTTCAAAAGCTGCCACAAGTGACACAAGCACCGGTAGGATTTTCATAAGGAGAGAATGGGGCCTGAGTGGAATGGTGTTGATGCTAAAAAAACGACTAATGTCGCGGTGAGAAAAAATATGTAGGTTACGACGATTCGCAGCCAGTGTCAGCGAGGAATGGCTCGTCTAATTTTGCGATGGCTGGGAAGAGTTTTTTTTTTTAATTGTTATGGGGGAAATTGCAAAAATCATGGACAGCCCGTCGTAGACGAGGATCAGGGCTGCCGTTTTGGGCTAAAATGTAAACATACCGCAGGCCAAGTTATACACGAACTGTGGCACATGCAGGTGCTCGTAACTATGGAGGGAGATGAGCTCCATTGGTGTGGAAGTAACAGCTGATTTTGTTCTTTTAATTGATGATTTAAGAAATTGTGATTATAGAAAGTAGTTTTAGAGAGAACTGACGGCTTAGGTGTGGATAGCGATATAGTTGTTTGTGGAGCCACGCGGTGGTCTGATTTGGCTTTGCATTGTTCTGCTATTGTCTGATACTCAGTCGTCCGAGAACGAGTTTCCGGAGTTTTTTGTTTTTCTGTTTTTTGTTTGAAGGTGAGTGGTTTGGTAATGTAGAGGCTCAGCTTTTTAGCTAAAATCTGGGGCCTCCGTGTTCGGGGTGTATTCCGCTTATTAGTAAATTAGTCTGTAGAGGACGAGTTCATAGCACTTGGGTTCGGACATTGGCGATATTATTTTGGTGATTTCGGCCATGGTGGTGTCAATTGACTCTTTCAAAACATAAAGAACCGAGGCCAGTTTACCAACGTGGTATTGTCCTAACTAAGACACGAGTCTTGACTGCCTACCGAGTGAGAAGTGGGTCTTGCAACCACTAGCTGGGTTCTCTGGTTCAGCTGATGCTTTTATTGCCTTTTGAGGGACTACTTACGGCCCACTGGGTTCCTCTCAACCACACGTAGTTATAGTGAACCATCCTAATGGCCCTGAACGGATCATGGACTTGATAATAACCACCCGAGAAATCAGGATAGCTTTTTAATAAATCAAACAGTGGCGAATTGCTATCGGCTGAATATAGCTCATTCTTGGTGGCCATTTGCCTTACGGCAAAGACCCGTCGCAGAGGGTTTAGCCAACCAAGTCTGCCTACTCATATCTTTCCTCTTCTGGGAGGTAGCCTCTTTTATTTAAGATTAAAAAGTACTCAAAATTAAAGTAAAATCTTCACACCCGGACTCGCTGGGTATAGCTTAGATGGTTCATTCTAGAGGTGAGTGTCTACAATTACTTGTTTTAGAGATAGCTAGTGACACACCCATCTGGAAGAGCCCTTAAAGAGAACTGGCCACGGGTATTGAGGTATGTACAATGAGGAAAAGAGCAGTGGCGCCTCTGTTTGGTGATCGGAAGAACCTGGTGCTTCCCTGTTATTCTATGGTTGAGCTGATGAGGTATAACTTGGAAGGAGTGGTCTCTTAGTGGTAATACGTTTAAAAAGAGAATTTTTCCTTCTCCTTTCTGCCTGGGGTCACTTTATCGTTCTTGTTATTATTTTTGTGCTTGTTCTGAGCCGTTTCGCTACGGAATGGGTGGCTCTGTTACACGGTAGGCGCATCGGAGTCAGAAGCCTGGAAGTCGAGAACACTGGGTTTTTAAAAAAGGGGGCAATACGGAAGTCGCCCGGGCTGCTTCAACTGAGTGATCTATAAATCCGGGATTTCTTCACTAGATGAACTAAGATTAGTAGTAATGTCTTCGAAAGAGGTGCTTCAATTTGGCTGCAACTTGTGGTTTCAATGTGCATATCAATTGTCGGTCTAGAAGCAGTCATTTTGTAGGTTTTATTGGTGGTGCAGCTTCCTGATGCAACTGATCCAAATACAGCCTATCAATTGGAGCATTTCAGCTTGTCAAAGCACTCCTCGTTATTCTTTGTGAGCACAGATATCTGAGAATCTCTGCTCAGCTAGATCACAGTAAACTCATCCTTCAACTAGTGGTAATTCTCTTTGTGTATGACCCAAAAGGGTCCCGTTTGCAACCCTTCATATTTCATGAGGAAAGTATTGTAATGTGACCACGTTGGGATAGATCTTCAAGTTTGTAATGCGTTTGCGTAGTTCATTAAATACAGCAAAACGTAAACTCCCCACCAAAAATTCAAAACTCGTCTAAAACAATTGGAATCCTCAGCATTTATTCAAATCTCCCAAATCTCTACGCTGTCTACATATCTGCCGCTCCTAACCTTGCAGTGCCGTGATAAACTCATACCTTTGATTATAGCGTTTTCGCAGCCATTAAAAACCATACTTAAAACCCATCAAACAGACAATACTCACCACCATAACCATCGCAATGATCGTCAAGAACATATAAAAGTAATGCTTTGATTAATATCCGTCAAAAAAAAAAAAAAATAAAAGAGAACCTACGGTACAGTTGAAAACCCAGAAACCATCGACTCTGTCATTCCTTAGACCACTAACCACACAACATCCACTACATATCCCCTGCTACGCACACCAAGAATTAAGGCCCCATACATTCAACCACTGAAAATTATCAAAAAAACAAACTACCCTAGTCCCTTAGTTTGACTCCCCACCACCAACCCTATATACGCCTACATCTGGTGTACGGAGGCAGAACCGCATATCAAGCACTCTCTTGGAACTCTTAATAACCAATGCCCTTTCCTGCTGGAACAGACCCCACTACAGTTAGGCAGCTTTTGCTCCAGCATAACTTTCTGCCACTAGTGTCTGTACAATCTACCCACAATGCAGATGTGCTCTTTCAGCGGCAATGTCTCAATGACCTGTTATCAGCTCTCCAGGTATTCAAACCCTATGGAAATAACGCCCGGTACTCGGTGCCCAACCAGCGGTTCAAGATCACGAATTCAGCGCTAATCACAAGAACATACAGCCTGTTTCCGGTGCGGTTTGAGCCCTCGCTCCCGGAATTAATGATGGTACATGACGCTAGTTCGTCCCCAGAAAAGCTCAAGAGTCTATTCAGCATATCCAGTTTGGAGCTTCTACTTAAGAGTCTGAATCAGGCCTCGTCAATATCTGCCAGGCCTCATGATAAACTCTACCTTGAGTTTTTCCGCATGGTCATTTCTTCAAACCAGATTGTTCTGTTCGATACTTTGAACCACCCAGTGTCGCAGATCTTCGTTATAGATTACCATACAGATACTTTGGATACCGTCAGGAAGTTGATTGTGGAGTTCCGCAACTACAACTTTCCAAAGTACTTCCAGATCGCTGATCTTCTAATCCACATATTCGTTGTCTACGATTCCCAGATGGTGCTGGAACAGGACGTCAATGCATACCAAACCAATCTCCAGAGCAATCTCTCTGTTTCGTCGACGCCTGTGCCTCTACTGATGGTGGCCTCAAATGATACGGCTTACGTAAAGATATCCAAATTGGAGAGTGCTACAATCGAAGAGGAAGTTCAAAGCATCCAATTGCAGAATTCCAAGGAGTTAACCGAAAACGACACCCATCTCACGCTCCCTAAAGCCTTGGATACTGTACTCAAAAGCCGCTGCCACGAGTTCATAAACCGACATTTGATTCCCCACATGGAAGCCAAACTACGGGTTTGGGGCGACCAGATCTTAGCTCCCAAGAAGTCCATAGCGGGGAGATTCTTCTCAGTGTCCAGAAAGCTTTTCAACAACAACAGCTCCAGTGAACTCAGCCAGACTCAGCAGAGTCTGTTCAATCACAAGGAAAACTACTACCACAGGTCCAGCACCGAACAAGCATTAAGGAAACTAGCTGATTGGTCGCTCATTCTCAAGGACTTCAAGTACGCCTATTCGACGTATGACCTCATAAAAAAAGACTACACCAACGACAAGGCCTGGGTCTATGTTGCATCCACACAGGGCATGTGCATCATATCTCTTTTATTGACACAGACTCAGCCTGTTGCGTCAGACACTCCCCCACAGGCTCCTGACAAGAACACGCTACGGAAAATCCGCCACGACATCATTGAGCCATATATTGACAATCTTTTCTACACTTTCAAGTCCCGCCTCAATGTGAAAACATACGCAATCCGTGCATACTTGGTGGTGGCCGAGTTGCTTCTCAGCATGAGCATGATGTTCAACATTCCATGGTGGTTTGGCGACTTGATAGAGAGCTACTACCTCAAGTGCATGGGCGAGATAGATGCTCATCTTGCCTCAACTGCTAATAGCCCTCAAGTCATTAGGGCCTTGCTTTATGAAAGGCTCGGCTACGCCTCGAGTCACAACCACTTGGTTCCTGGAGAATTCAAGTGGCTTTTAAGCGAGAAGCACGAGATACTTCCAAAGAGGGAGGTGAAGGAAGATACACAGGAAATCGCCGAGGACAAGGACACAACAGAGGAGGATTTGTATGTCAACGAACAGAAGTTGTACACTAACAAACCCAATGCCCTCGTTGGACTCACAAGGTTCCGTAAGAGCGCTGCATGGTACCTTTTGGCCATGAGAGAATGGCTTGAGCTCAAGGATAAGGACTACGTAAGGCAGCTCATGGGTAACGTATCCGAGTGCTTTGAAGTACCAGAATTGACTGGTGAGTGGTACGACAGACCAGAGAGCCTTCTAGGGGTCATAAAACTTAAGCTTAATTGAGGGTTTTGTATTACAAAGAGCTAGGGCTAAGCTCCTCATAGAACTAATGCAAAGGTCACCAACCCGGGCCGACTATTCCAACTGCCGAATGGCAAGTTTTCTTCTCTTGTCCATAGAAGACTTAATACTGTCGCTGTTTTCGTCCTGAGCAGCCATACCAAAGAAGCTTTTTAGCTTTTCGCCAGTAGGAACCATTCCGACGTTTTCAGCGCCCTTAAGCCGTGACAAGCTGAAAAGCTTCGAGTTGAGGCCGCCAACGTGAGGCTCGTCATCCTCATCGTGACCCACAAAGTCTTTGGCACTGACCAAGTTCTGGCGAACTGCAAAGTCGAAAACAGCGTTACTGAGCACCTTCACCAAAAGGCCAAGGTAGCTGGGGAAGAAAGTGTGGAGCGCAAACAGGTCAGACCTGTCGCCTTTCGGTAGATTCTCGTCGAACTTGAGTTTGGTGGGGGAGGCCAAGGGAGTCTCCACATGCGAAGGTTTTAAAGAAGAGGGGATCAAATACGACTGGCGCTCGTTGGCGCCGTCCTTGAAAAAGCGCAAGTAGATCCAAGAGACAGCAAATGCTGCCAATGCTTCACAATGCATGATGTGCCAGTCTGGCCAGACGAGATCTAAGAGCACCAAAAGAACGTACCAGCTGAAAGGCACGAAGGTGACTTTGATCCGCAACAAGTTTCTGTACAATATGATGTAGTGATTGGAGATGCGCTGCTTAACGGCGACTAAGCAGGCCATGACAATGGCAGTGGTGGAAGTCACCACAGGCGGAATTGACGACCGCAGGCCGAATGCATTTTTGGAGGCGTACCACAAATAGAGCGCCATGTTGCACAGCAAGGCAATTATAAGAATAAACTTGGCAAACGCCCGGGCACCCCAGCGGGCCTCCAAGTACCAGCCTAGGTAGAAAATGGAAGCAGTAGCCAACGTGAGACCAATGAAGCTTTCTTGAATAAACGACGCCGTGAGAAGCACCCAGGGCCGAAGCGCCACAGGCAGGCGAGTTGGGATGAACGTGAGAAACGGCACATACAAATCATGGGGATGGGGCACCTCGGAGTCCTCAGTAGGCTCGTTCTTATGGGCAGCGACTATAAGCAGAAAGTAGGTGTAGTACTTGAGCATGGCGTTGAGAAGCAGGAGCAGCACCACCGCCACTGTGGCAATCGACGCCACTTTGGGCGGGTTCATCGTGGGCGAAATGAAGGAGGTGGAGGTAAGAAGTGGTGATTTGTAGAATCAGTATTAGTGCGACATCAACACTCATACACCTTTACGTTGCAGCACCTATTTTATTTCGCAGCGCTGCTTCTGGAGTTTTTTTGAACATGTTCAGAAGGGCTTACACGACGATACAGCCTCGGGCCCGGCCCACCTGGCGTGATCTGCTTCTGCCGCTGGTATTCAAGTCGCTCTTTCTTACCTTGGTTTTTGGTTCTGTCGTTGTGGAGGCTACTAGGGGACGTAAGGAGCTTGAATCCTTGAAGAGTGCTTATGAGGCGAAATTCAAAATCTTGGAGGACGTCACCCGCAAAGTCAGAAGAAGAGAGCCTGTGGACGTGGCACAGGAGCTCAGAATCGCTAATTCCATTACGAGGCACAAGTACAACTCGGTGACCGATGTGGAGATGGATGAGCAGTTTGAGGACATTCTCAGAATGGCCGATGAGCCCGTGGAGAAGGTTTCGGTAGTGGAAGAGAAAGAGGGTCCAAAGGAGGGGGAGGGCAAACCACAATCAGCGAAGTTTCTCTAGGATGGTCGATGAGGGCCTAGGGTTTGATGCAGATAGAACTGATGGTTTTGGGAGCCGTTGCTGTTTAGTAATGATTTGGAGGTGGCCTAAAAGAGGATTCTTTTCGACTGGTATGGAGAGGTCCAGCTCAGACCAACTAACAGTATTTCCAAGCCCAACGAGGCGAATAGAAGGGCATTTTTAGCTCGACGAGGCGACGGCTGTTCAAACCCAGAGATTCAAGAAAAGAGCCTGCTTCAGCAAGGAAAGACTTAGCTCACCGTTGAGGGTTGACCAGGGAAGAAATACACTTCTTTCTACACTGCACTGATGAAGAAAATTTGGCATTTTTTTGATACTGACAAAAGCAAATCTGTTTCTTTATGCTTGAATTGGGTATACCTGGATTTGAAACTGAATTTCTGGCTCAATGAAGGACATTAAATGTTGGTCCCTCCGCCGGTAACTTCCTATTCCCTGCGATCTATATATATTTAATTGGAATAATCCTGACATAGAAATACCTAACTCAGGTTGAGTGTGCCTGGCTTCTACCCAACACATTAATCAAGATTTGGTCACCAGCTAGCACTCTGGATCATCGTCCATCTCCCTACAACACAACCAAATAAAAGATTACATTACCCAGTTCTAAAAATAAAGATCCCATTAAACAACAGCCAACTTTCTGATGCTTCTTCTGTGCGTGTCGCCGGCCTCAACGACCTTACCCTCCAGTTGCAACCTCCTGATACACTCGTTGAGGTCACTGTTTTCGATTCTGACACTCAGCTTCTCATTGAGCCTCGCCACAAGGTCTGTAAACCGAAGCTGCTGGTTAGGGCTATCGTCAAGCAAGGCGAGCAACTCATGGCCCAAATCCTCTTGCATTCTTCTTTGAGCAGATGTGGTACCAGTCTGCACCATGTCCATGTCGATTCTCCCGGTAATAGGGTCAGTGGCGTAGTCCTTGATGGCCGACTTGATCAAACGAACAGCCTCCTTGACGTCAATAAGATCAACAGTAGGACTCAATCTCATTTTTGCGTGAGCCTCAGCCAAACGTACCATCGACTCAAGCTGTCTAGTTGTGGCAGTAATTCTCTTTTCAGACGAACGAGCGTCGTCTCCGAGCTTTCTCATATCGACGTATGCTTTCACAAATTCATCCTTGCTCTCAGGGGTAATCTGGGGGTTGATGTTCTCCTTAGCATACTGGATGTAGATACTAAGTGTTTCCACAGGAAGAACGGTTTTAGAAGAAACAGTTTCAGGAACATCTTCCAAGTACATGTCTGTGATATGACGAGCCAACTGCCTATCGATGGACTCATCAACCTTGTCCAAGATCAAGTAGACAAGATCGAAACGGGACAACAATGGAGGAGGCAAGTCGATATTGGCGGTGACAGGCAAGTTGGGGTCGTAACGAGAGTTGATGGGGTTGGCGGAGGCCAAAATGGAAGTTCTGGCATTCAAAGTCGTGATAATACCGGCCTTGGCGATGGAAATCGTCTGCTGCTCCATGACTTCGTGCAACACCGACCTGGTGGCATCACTCATCTTGTCGAACTCATCAATACAACACACACCACCATCGGAAAGCACAAGCGCACCGGACTCCAAAACAAGCTGTTTTGTGTCAATGTCTCTGGTGATATAGGCTGTCAAACCGACCGCAGAAGAACCCTTACCGGAAGTGTAGATACCTCTAGGAGAGATCTTGTGCACGTACTGCAAAAGCTGGGACTTGGACGTGGAGGGGTCACCACAGAGCAAAATGTTGATATCGCCTCTGTATCTGCCGCCCTTCTGGAACGTTTTATTGGCACCGCCAAAGAGCTGGAGCAAAATACCCTTCTTGACGTCGTCCATCTCATAAATGGAGGGAGCCAACGAGCGAGCCAAAACCTCGTACAAGTCGTCTCTCTGTGAGATCTCCTTGACACGTTCGATATCCTCGGCACTCAAGTGTCTCACCTGTTCCACCTCGTTGGTGTCGGTGGCTCTTTGAGACATAGTCGAAGGGTCCACGCCCAACTTCTTGTTGTCAATCTTCTTGATGTGCACAACATCCAAATATGTCTTGTACAAGTTCTTCAAGGCTCTCTGGCGGGCATTGACACGGACAGGCAAGGATCTGAAGATACCACACACCTCCACACGGTCACCAGCACGGCAGGTATCCACGAGCTCATCATACACACACAAATTGATGGAGTGGGGGGTTTGTCCATCCGGAACCAAGTCCGGAGTCTCCTGCAATTTGATCACCTGCTTATCAGCAAAGGAAGAACGGTTATGGATGAGCGACATGGAATTGACCTGGCCACAGACCTGTCTAGGACACTTTGTGGGTTCGGAAATGACACCACGGTCGATCTCCACGGCTATGGTGTGGTCACAAGCGTTACACTTGAAGAAAGCCACCTTCATGTCAGGAATAATGGCACTGGCCCGCAACACCAAACCCTTGACAGTGACCAACTTGTCGATATCGTTGGGATTCAACTCACGCATACCGCGGCTCACAGCATTGATGTTGTACGGTCTGATGGTGTAGATGTTGGTTTCAATGTCGTCAATGGAGGCTGGCACGGCTGCTGAGTCCAGAAAGAGCGAAACAAGACAGTCCTTCACAGTCTGGTCCATGATGGGAATTACCTCCTG
The DNA here is from genome assembly GCA_003708405.2 of Candidozyma heveicola. Lineage (NCBI taxonomy): Eukaryota > Fungi > Ascomycota > Pichiomycetes > Serinales > Metschnikowiaceae > Candidozyma > Candidozyma heveicola. Next base: position 207,275 of record PPOB02000001.1, read on the forward strand.
TGGGTAGTTGATGAGCTGGTAGTAGAGCTTCTGTGTGGGCTTGTAGGCCAACAAGTTGGCTGCGTCCAAGTTCAAGTTGGTGGTTCCCAAGTCTCTCATATTGTTGAGCTGGCCCACGTAGTAGATCTGGGAGTCCTCGAAGTCGACCTCGTCTCCGTCCATAACCTTACGGTCCTTCATCTTGAACAGCATGAGGAAGTCTCTGAAGGCGTTGGTGCAATCCTGGATGGACACGTTGGTACCCCAGATGACTCTGACCGGTTCGGCAGTTTCTTCTTCATAGCCAAGCTGCGACGATCCGAGTCTCGAGGAGCCCGCACGCGAGTTGGGCTGGCTTCCCCGCTCACTCGAAAGCTGGGCCCCATCAAACATTCTTCTTCTGGGCGACGCATCACTCAACAAGTCCGATCTGATGGGTCTTCTGACGATTCTGTCCACGTCCGAAGTGAGATTGTCTGAGCGTACTCTTGAGCTCAGCAAGTCCAGGTGGTGGCCACGACTCAGGGAAGTGTATACAAGTGGCGACGAGATGTTTTCTGATCCTTGGTTCGAGGAACGGTCGAAGAAAAGCGGTGATGAAGCATTTTCTGGTTGCAGCTGGCTCTGGGAATTCAGATTCAGGTGTGAGCCCAGCGGTTGGGGCGTATCGCCATTAGATGGTCTTACTGGCGATGAAGACATTTCTGATAAGGGAGTCGATAATTAGGGAAAATGGATGTGGTAAGAAAGTAGATGTAGTAGGGAAAGATGTAGACGATTTTCGCGACGCGGGTAATTAATCCGGATTGGGAGGGGCAGTGTGCAGGGCCGGTGAAGTAGGGTCCAGAGGACGGGGTGCAATGGGGATTTTTTTGAAAAGTTAGAGGTATTTTGGGTAATTGAGGGGATTGGTTTTTGTGTGTTCTTTTTTTTATTTTTTTACTTGGAAAAGTGGTCGAAATAACTGGGGTGGTGGAAAAACTGGAGTGGTGATTCGCGTCTCAGACGCGGTTTTTCTGGCCCTCTATAAAAGTGAAGTACGGAGGACCATGGAAGAGCTGAAGATTGAGCAAAATATGTATTTTTTTATTTTTTTTTTGGTGTTCGAAATTATAAAATTGGAGACGTCAGAGCAATGTGCTGAAACTCGGTATCTCGGCGGGAGGTCCTTGTCACCAGACCTCTATGTCCTATCTAGATATTATAAGGGCTTGATGAATCGCAGCTGGGAGTTCTTCATAGTGACGGAACTTATTCACACTTTGATTTATTTCTCTCATTTTGCTTCAGGTTTCTAGTCTTTTCTGTCGATTCTCGGTATATTCTTCACGATCTGAGCTAATTTCTTCTTGTTCTTCTGATCCATCGGACTGCTTTGAAACTATAGGGCCGTATATGGACGGTGGAATGGTCCAAGTGTCTTCTTTTTATTTGATATTGTATGTATACCTCATGACTCCTCGAATTTCTATTTTGAACTCAAAGTTGGGTTCGTCTTCAGCATTCTAGTATCTGTCAGAGAAGTCGTCCTCTGGGCTGAAGATAATGAACGCTGTAATTCGCCGAAAACATTCCTTATACATTTTGTTCAGAATATCTATAACGAAAGCAGATAGATGATAATTAAAGCGATGAGCCGGGATCTCGCCTCAGTTACCCAGTATCATCCCAGCATGTCAATAAATTGCCTCCAATAAAACGCTTGTATAGTGTTGAATTAAAAACACCGAAGGATAAGATAAATTCGGCACTTGATGAAGGTTTCTACAAATATATGTGTTTCTGATATGATACATTGAAGAAAATGGGCCTTTTATCATCTTAAATGAAGCAACGAGAAACTCAGAGCTTTTATCTACTGGTGATGGTCTTTGATAACCCGCTTACATAGGCAGTCTTATCCAAACGGATCATGACCTCCTGTAGAGACATATGAGATCCATTGAGTTTCAGTGGGAAGAAGACTTATTACAAAGAAAGCTTATCGATGGATCAAAAGAAGAAAAAAAGACGTCTTACTGATCATTACAGCTATTCATCCGGCCAATTCGAAGCACCAATCAAAAACAAACAGGGAATCTTTCTTTTTGACGTCAAGTTTCAGGGTGATTTCTCCGAAAAATGCAAAAAGTATGTCAAACCAAAAGCCTTCACGAATTTTCAACATCTTCCTACCCCTCTACAGATGTCAATCTCGCACCCCCCGCAATTTGACATTTTCCCGAAACAGCCCCAGACCGTTAGCCAGCGTTTTGTGCACCCGATCCACCAAAAAACAAAAAAAGCCAAAATTACCAACTTTTTGAAACCTCCAATATTAAACAACCCAATAAAAGCAAAAATTGTTAAGACTTCTTGGTGGCCTCGGCCTGCATCTCTCTTTGATAGGTTCTCCCTGTTTTTCGCAGCCACCGGGGCCCCAGCAAAAACTATAAATACGGGCGATTTCCGCATTTCAAAAACCCTCATTTTTTCTGAATCCGCCCTTTTTCCGTAGACATCCCCCTTTCTATCCGCCTCCATCTCCCCTGGCTCGTCGCCTACGGCTCCACCTCCTCGGTCCCTGGTGAGGGGAGTGCAGGCCATGTGACGAACCCGAGCCGCGAATCACTATATAACGACCAACTACCCCAGATCCTTCAACCTCAACCTACTCCTAGATATGACCAAGGTTACTGTTTGTGGTGCAGCTGGAGGCATTGGCCAGCCTCTTTCGCTTTTGCTTAAGTTGAACCCTCGGGTTTCGGAATTGTCGCTTTACGATATCGTCAACGCCAGAGGTGTGGCGGCCGATTTGAGCCATATCAACACCCCGGCGGTTGTCTCTGGATTCCAGCCGGCGAACAAGGAGGACAAAACTGCCGTTGTGGATGCCTTGAAGGGCTCGGACGTGGTGATTATTCCCGCTGGCGTGCCCAGAAAGCCGGGAATGACCAGAGCCGACTTGTTCAACATCAACGCTTCTATTGTGAGAGACTTGGTTGCCAACATCGGCAGAACGTGCCCCAACGCAGCCATTTTGATTATTTCGAACCCTGTGAACGCCACCGTGCCCATTGCGGCCGAGGTTTTGAAGAAATTGGGCGTCTTCAACCCCAAGAAGCTTTTTGGCGTGACGACGCTTGACTCAGTCAGAGCAGAGACCTTTTTGGGCGGTCTTATCGGCGAGAGCCCGGACTCTTTGAAGGGTAAGATCTCCGTCATTGGCGGCCACTCGGGCGATACCATCGTGCCTTTGACCCACATTGATCCAGCCATTGCCAGCAAGGTCGATAAGCTTTCGCCTCTGCAGTACAAGGAGTTTGTTCACCGTGTGCAATTTGGCGGTGACGAAGTGGTGAAGGCCAAAAACGGCGCCGGTTCGGCCACGTTGTCGATGGCTTACGCTGGTTATAGATTTGCCGAGTCGATCTTGGAGTCGATCTCTGGACCCGGTTTCTCTGTCAAGGTGCCCGACTCGGCTTACGTGTACTTGCCCGGGTTGGTAAACGGCGGCGACTTGCAGGCCCAGTTGGATAACGTCAGTTTCTTCTCGGTTCCTGTGCATTTGCTTGCAGGCGAAATTCTGTCTTTCGAAGACCCCTTGAAGTTCCCAGTCACCGATGGCGAGAAGGAGTTGGTCAAGGTGGCCTTGGGTGGCTTGCAGCTGTCCATAGCCCAGGGCACCAACTTCGTGGCTGGCTCCAAGATTTAGTGCTAATACTACGGACATGCTGAGATGATGAGAGAGTAGACGCTGATACAGTTTGTAGGTGACCGAGCTGCTATAGATTTGATGTGATTTGAGTTGATTTAGATTTGAGGTGATTTGAGCTGCTTTAGATTTGAAGATGATTTAAAGTGGTTTAGACGATGACTCGTTTCTGGTAGGATTCTGACCTCGATACTAAAGATGATGTTAATACTACAGACCATACGATTGTTAATGCTTATTATAGGCAGCTCCTAGTTTAAAGAACTATTGACAAAAATTAGAGGTTCAATGCTAATGCTACAGGTTGTCGTTAATCAGTAGTTCTGGTTACTGTAGACTGTAGGTACTGACAGGCAACCATTGATATTGAACGAAAACCGTTGATGCAGAAACTATTATTAGACTGAAATACGGAGAACAATATTAAAGGCACTTCCCAGTGTTTTTCTTTCTAAATACAATGTGCCCAGTGGAGAACTGTAGATCTGTCTTCTTCATAGTCTATATACCTACCCGTCTCTGAGTTCATTGCTTTTATATATTATATGAAATACGCCTTAAATAAGACTATCTTTTCTGCCCTCTGTCAACTTACACCAGTCTGTCAGTTTCCGTGCCTTAGCATTGTCTGATGATTTGGAGCCTCCACATATCATTGGTTACCGAATTTCCATCTAAAATGGCAGCTTTGTTTAAAAGTCGTAGCAAACCCCTCTAATTTTTCAACTTCTGAAATCCATCAGGACTTGCCTTTCATCAAATGGGCCCTTTTCAGAAAACTCTTCTCCACATGCTATCAACCCATTTGCAGCCATTTCCCAACCAACCATCTCCGAAATCCCAACTCCAACTAGCCAGTTTCTCAAGTTCCAACTTGATTATAATTCCAGAAAGCAAACCTCCAAAATCTGAATTTTCCACTGCTCCTGGTTCCGGACATAGTCTTTAAAACCGCCCAGCTTAACTCCAACCGGTGCGACGGACCATCCCCTCTTCACATATAAATACGCCAAATCCGAGAAAACCGAGAAATAAAAAAAACTGGAGCTTCTCTAAAGCGACGATTTCAAAACCCCCATCTTTCTGGATTTTCCCGTCTTTCGGCCCCAAAACCCTCACTCTGCTCGGTACCCCACATTATCGATTCACGTGTGAATTCCACTTCTACTCACTAACAACTTCACCCACCACTTTCCACCACCGCCTTTTATGAATAAAGTGGATACTCTCCTCGAGGAGCTCGTGCTCCCCCATGACGGAAATCTGCTCCCGGACATTAACGGAATCGTTGCTGGCTATACGGATTCCAAAAAGACAAAGTACCTTGCAGCTAAAGGTGTGAAGAGATTCGACAAAATGGACCCTGTCACCACCGATACCAGACTAGCTTTTTTCAGCTGCACAAAGACCATCACGGCAATGGCCGCCTTGCAATTGTACGAGAAGGGCGTCATCGATTTGGACGCTCCAGCCAAGAAGTATCTCCCTATGATTGGAGAAATCGGGCTTATCGAACCGGGCCAGGTGGACGACGACACAGGAGAGTTCAAGACGCCCCCCAGAAAACCGAAAAACGACGTCACCGTCCGCCACTTGCTCCTCCACACCGCTGGTTTTGCGTATGTGTTCACTGACCCAGACTACTTCAACATTGTCATGAACAAGCACAGAGAACACACAGGCGCTACTCCGTCCTTGAGGATGTTTTCCACCGACGTGATGCCGCTAGTTTTCGAACCAGGCACGCTGTGGCGCTATGGACACTCTCTGGACTGGCTAGGTTTGGTGGTGGAGGCTGCTGTGGGTATGAAGTTCTCTCAGTACGTCCAGAAACACATTTTCGACCCAGCGGGGCTTTCGTCGTTCACCTTCCGTATTGACAACGAGGAGAACTTGATCCCTATCAGTATGCGTAGAGACGACGGTACTTTGCGTGTGTTGAGGAAGAAACCGGTTCCCCACCAGCCCTCTATCGACATGGGAGGCCAGGGCTGCTTTGGCACAGTCGGCGATTACCTTCAATTCATGAGGATCTGGCTTAATAAGGGTCTTTGCGTGGAAACCGGCGCCCAGATCTTGAAGAAAGAGACAGTTGAATACGCCATTCAGGCGCATTTGCCTGAAGGCATCCACGTCGAGCTTGATACCGCCATGACCGGCGAAGCACCCTCGGACTTTGTTCCTGACAACTTCACCTTGACGGGAACTGCCTACAATATGAACGACTTGCCCACTGGACGCCCCAAAGGTTCTATTTATTGGGCCGGCTTGGCCAGCTTGTACTTCTGGATCGACTTTGAGAACGACGTTGCCGGCTTTTTTGGCTGTCAGATCCTTCCTTACCTAGACTCGCCTTGTCTCGTGGGGTACATTCGTTATGAACATGCTGTGTACGAGGCGTTGAAGCAGGAAAAGAACCGGGGAAAGCTTTGAGTCATCTTTAGATATGGCATCGGAAGATGCACAGAGATAAATAGTTATGTACACCGTTATGATGAGAGGAAGTAGGGTGCTAAGCGTTGGTTGCAGGCGGGATTGAATATGGTTTCTATTTTTTCTTTTAGCGACGACAGTCAACGAGCTTTCAGCTTCTATATTTCCATTAAGGTTGATTTATATTCTACAGAGGTCAGTTGGTGAGTTTATTCGTTTGTGGATGGAACACTTCCATGGCATCTGTTGAAAGAATACTCCATGTCTGTGTTTCGAAGGACCAGTTGTATCTATAAATGTGTCAGCAAAATACGTAGTTTTCGTCTTTCAAGTTTTTAAGAGATAACTGGCTTCTTCACAGAGGAGAATGCCACAATTCCACACATATTACCTTTAAATTCTAAAAAAGATCCAATATCAACCTTCGAAAGTGAAGTTTTTCTGAAGTAGCTATCTCTTTTGAAAAGCCAGGTTTCCAGCTCCAAGTCTCACAATATGACATTCGATATCTTCGATATCGAACTGACTATAGAATATCAACCAACGAAAGGAACGTTGTCGATATCAATTCAGAGCTTCTTCTCACAAGTATGTTCAACCTACCCGTATCCAACCAAAGTCTAAACCCAAAATACTAAAAACTCAAAAAACTTTTCTATGAATAAATACCATATATAGCCCGGACTTACAATCGACTTGCCATGGCATTGTCTTTCTCCATTGAGGGGAAGTACTCACGGTCAGATCTCCACATAGAATGCCGAGTGGACCTCATAGTTAATCTGCCGGCCACTTATGGCCCCCTTCAGCCATCCTAGTGCAATCCCAACTTGTCCATACGAACTTGGACGGCGTTTCTGTGTGCCTCCAAACCCTCCACTGCAGCCAACGTCATCACAGCCTTGCCTATGCTCTTCAAGCCCTGCTCCGTGACGTTCTGTGACGTGATGAATTTCTGGAATGTGGCGGTGTTCACACCAGAATATTGTCTGGCGTATCCGTAAGTAGGCAAAGTGTGGTTTGTACCACTGGAGTAGTCACCACACGATTCGGGGGACAAACCACCGACGAAAACGGAACCGGCATTTTCGATTTTGCCTGGAACGTGGGCTTCGGCATTGGCAATTTGCAAAATCAAATGTTCTGGTGCATACTGGTTGCTCAAACGGAAGGCCTCATCAAGAGAGTCGACTAGCAAAGTGCACGAGTGGGCCAAACACTTGGCGACGATTTCCTTTCTGGGAAGCGCCTCCGCCTGTCTGGCAACGGCCTCTTCGAATTCTGCAAGTTTGGCGTCGCTGATACCCACTCCAAGAAGAATCACCTGGGAGTCCACACCATGTTCAGCCTGAGACAACAAGTCCGACGCCACAAAATCAGCGTCAGCCTCGGCATCGGCAATAACAAGCACCTCCGATGGCCCAGCAGGCATGTCAATCAGGCAAAGCGCCTGGGTGTCGTTCTGAACATGCATTTTGGCAGCAGTAACAAACTGGTTGCCTGGACCCAAGATCTTGTCACACTTGACCACCGATTCTGTTCCGTAGGCCAAAGCCGTGACCGCCTGGGCGCCTCCGGCCATCACTATAGCCGAAGCACCGAGTTTGTGTGCAACATAGACAACCTCTGGAGTCAAGTTTCCAGTAGCACGCAGAGGAGGCAGCGCTAATACAATATTCTTGCAACCAGCGACTTTGGCTGGAGTGCCCAACATCATAGCGGTGGAGGGCAAAACGGCGGTGCCGCCTGGAACGTACAAACCGACGTTTTCGATGGGTTTGGCGAAACGAGAACAGAACACTCCAGGAGCCGTTTCCACAGTCATAACCTCCTCTTTAGGGAGCTGGGCACGGTGGAACTTCTCGATGTTGTCCATCGACAAGTCGATGGCGGCCTTCATGTCGTCGGAAATGTCCATGAGGTGCTTGGGGAATGGCGCCTTGAGCACTGGTTCTTTCAACTGGACTCCGTCGAATTTGGCTGTGAGCTCCAACAAGGCCTTGTCGCCGTTTTTCTGGACGTTTTCCACGATCGGAAGCACCAACTTCATGATGTCGGCGGTCTTCTGGTTTGGTCTGGTCAACGCCTGGGCGATTTCCTCTGGAGAGGCAGAGGCCGCTTTGACGATGTTCATTTTATACTTTTCTTCGCTCTTGGGCTCTGTTGGCTCCACCTTCTGCTTCTTGGCGGCGGGCTCGAGGTACTGCTCCTTGGCGTCGCCCTTGCGTCTTGTCACCTTCATCAGCTTGATGTCCAAGTTGCGTTCAATGTCCGCCAAAGAAACGCCATGCTTGACGGCCCAGGTCATGGCGAAATAGAACAAATCGGCCGCCTCCCAGGCCACCTCCTGCTTGTCTCCCTTCTGGCCGGCCTCAATGAGCTCGTTCAACTCCTCTTTCATTTTCGCTACCAACAACTTGTCGTCGTTGAAGAGTCTCTGGGTGTAGGAGCCTGGTGGAGCACTGGCCTTTCTCTGGGCCAAGGTGGCGTCCAATTTGGCCAATCCCAGCCCGGAAGCATCGTTGTCACGGAGCTCGCCGTCCTGGAAACACGTGTAGTTTGTTTCCAAGTGACAGAAGCCGTATCCAGCTCGAGGCTCCACCACAAACTTCACCACATCGTTGTCGCAGTCTTTCTCCAACTTGACGAGTTTCTGCGTGGCTCCCGACGTCTTGCCCTTGTACCACAACTCGTCTGGCCTTTTTCTGGACTGGTAGACGCCCTGGCCCTCGGCAATTGCAGCTTTGATGGACGCCTGCGACGAGTAGACAACGCCCAAGGCGGTGTAGGAAGGCGCTGGGGTCGTGACAAGCGTCGTGTAGAGCCCGTCGGGCCGGTCGGTGGTCAAGGTGGCGACAAAAACGGCCGAAATGGCGATTTTGCCAGGCTCCTCTGGTCCCAAGGTCAATTGAGAAGAAGGTGCCACGACAGTGTAGCCCTGGGCGGCGAGCTCCTGGGCCTGGGCCTGGTCGGCCGTGCCCCTGTAGAAGACCTCTCTGTTGCCGCTGTTGCTGTACTTTTTGAGTGTGGCGGCGTCCAAAGGTTCACGGACAATAAGAGCAGCTTTCAGACTGAGCACTTCTGGATCCGTCAGTTCAACAGCAAGACGGGCCGCAGGAACACCGCCCGCAAGCAAATCGGAAAACCTAGCAGCATCCACGAAAATCTGAGCGATTCCCACGTTCAACAAGGCGATGGCCGCCTCCACTGAGAGGCTTTCTCCAGTAGCATCCACAGAAACGGTAATCGACAGCGGAAAACGGGAGAGAAGGTGTTTTTCGGCGGCCACGGCAGCAAGCGGGAGAAGCGTCTTGCCCGTGACAGCGAAAGCAGCGGAGTCAGCCGGCGAGGCCGCTAGCGGGAGCACAGGAAATGTCATATATGGAGTGGTTTTTGGAGTAGGTTGAGATTTTTCAGTGATAAGCGCGCTCTGAGTCATCTAATCTGGGGAGAGGCTAGTGGCCCAGATTATTGTGGATTTGATTTTCGTTTTGGAGTTGTTTGTTTTAATGGAGTTTGTTTTGTTTTATGGGAAAATTGTTGGTATTTTGTTTTTGGCTGCTCAGCCAGGGAGGTGGATGGAGGCTGGGTTTGCAGCCAAATAGTGCCAAGCGATGAGCATATCGTGCAATGAGCTGTTGATTTTATGGTTTTTGCGGTGGTCTGGGTGTGGGCTTAATTTGACGTTTATGGTTTTTTGATTTTTATGGTTTTGATTTGGCCGTGGTCATTCGGTGGGTCGCAGGCGATAGATGTAGACGAATGGATATATGGATTAAGGGTTCACAGAGTGATAGGTTTATAGATTTGCAGTATTGGAGTTGCAAATTCAGATTATAGGTTTATAGAGATTGTACTGGTGAAAATGCCTAGAGTTGTAGTTGTGTAGATGTGTAGATGTGTAGATGTGTAGATGTGTAGATGTGTAGATGTGTAGATGTGTAGATGTGTAGATGTGTAGATGTGTAGATGTGTAGATGTGTAGATGTGTAGATGTGTAGATAAAGAAATGTATTGATGTTTTAATTATAGACAAGTCTTTTAGATATATAGACGCTTAGATGTTTAGATGTATAAAATTATAAGTTCATGGACATGAAGTGTGGAAATGTATAGACACTTTAGAAATGTAGAGGCTAAACTTTGCACACGGACACTTCCCCAATATCTGGATATGAAAGCCGCCATCTTCACCACCTTACGTAATACGGCTGATCCAGACAGTCTAGTGTTAATTATGAACCTGGCAGTGTTTGTAATCAATCTAGTTCTCTTGCATTTATATACGGCTGAGTTCAAAGCACGAGGTCTTATTAGTGGCATAGTCCCAGAAATAGTTCCATTCATCGAGCCTAGATTTCTCTGTAACCCGGCTAATTTTCAGATGCCATTCATGATATTGTTTTTCGATTGCAGTGGGACCAGTTGCCGTTGACCTGTAATTGGCCAGGATGAACTTGCTCCATGTGCGGGCTCATAGCCTGGAAGCGAGTGCTTATAAATTTACATATTATTGTTTGAAGAGATGACTCGTTCCACTTCAGTCATAAAGTGAAGATGAACACCACAGCAAACAGATCCAAGCCTTCCTAATCCATTATTATCAAACCTCCCGACCGCAATGCTATAGAAATACTCACCATCCAACTGAGACAAAACTACACCAAAACAACTCCCATAAAAACCATCGCTACACATCGTTCCTAATATCATGCATTAATATCTCCTATCTCACTAGAAGCTGAACTCGCCCCTGAACTGTTCCAAGTCCATGCCTGGCTTGACGAGCTCCACCAAGTCTCTCCGGTCCATGGCAATGAAGGCCCTCTTCAACGTCTCCATCAACGACGACGACTGGTTGTGACTGAGCGTGGACTCCTGTCCCTCCACCTGATGCATCGCCAATCCACTGAGCAAGTGCTCTGCGGCCTCCTTGTAACAGCTGATGTTGATGCACGAAACACCCAAGTTGTATCTGGCACGAACAAACGTGGGCCTGAGCTCCAACGCCTTGAAGTATGCATTGACAGCCTCCTCCGAACGGTTGGAGTTGGCCAACGACGCACCCAATCTGTTCCACAACACAGGGTCGTCGGGCCTGATGGAAAGCGCCGCCTTGAAGCAGTCGATGGTCTTATCGAAGTCTTCGTTGGCGTAGAAGAGCACTCCGAGTCCCATCTGCACGTCAGCGTTCATATTAGCCTGTTCGGGCGACAACTGGGCTGCCTTGATGAACAACTCAGTCACACGCTTGTGCAAGGTGAATCTGTCTTCATCTGAGATTGTGGGATCCTCCTGACGAGCCTGTTCGGCAATGTCAGGGTACGTGGTGGCAATCCAACGCTCCAAGGTGGCGAAGGCGGCATTGTCGTAGCCCTCGTTGATGTACGAAATGGCCAAGGTCATCAAGGCCTCGGAGTTTTCTGGGTTCAACTCGAGACACTTCTCAAGAGCAGTGATACCAGCCACCTCTTTTTCGTTCTGGGTCTGCACCTCACCGAGCTTGAGCCAGGCCTGGACGTGGCTATGATCACGGCTGATGGCGGCTTCAAAGGCCAAAGCGGCCTCAGACAACTTGGCACCGTTCTCCATCAACTGGAGTCCAATCTGGTAAGGGTCCTCGTTCTGGGGCAAGTCCAAAAACTGGTTCTGCTCTTTGCTTTCGAACTTGTAGTCGCCGAAATGCGCTCTGGTCGAGGCGTACTTGGCAAAATCACGCTCCCACTGGGACATGCTTGCCGGGTAAGTCTCGCCCTGGGAGTTCTTGAACTCCTCGTACTGCTGGGAAATGAAGTCGTTCTCGATCGAGTCCAGGTTCAAAGAGTCCCACACTTCCTGAAATGTGGCCTGGTACTTGTCGTCGATCACGGGCTCGGCTTCCGCAGCCTCCTGTTCAGTCAGTTCCTCCACAGCCGAGGCATCGGCGCTGAGCTCCTCGATTTCCTTGAACTGGTTGTCCCAGTCCACAGATGCGTCCGCAGTCTCGGCCTGGGGCTGCTGGGACTGCTGCTGCTGCTGAGAAGTGCCCATCTGACTCATTCCCATACCCATCATAGGTCTGTAGCTCATCATGGGCATTCTGCTCTGCTGCATGTGGTTCTGCTGGTGCTGGTGCTGGGCCTGGGGCGCCTGGCCGAACTCCGAAGCCCACTGCGGGTTGTTCAAGGTTCTGGGCACGGCGCCTTGGGACTGGCTGTGGCTGTGGACTGGCTGACTCTGAGAGTTGAACTCGTTGAGCCAGTTCTGCTGGTTCGCTGGCGAGGGCTGCTGACTCTGAATTCGGTTGAGCTCGTGGCGCATGGGCTGGAACTGGAAAGGCAGGGGCGACGAGGAGCCGCTTCCCATAAACTGCTCCATGTCTCTCTGGTTCATCATCTTGTCGTTTTTGAAGCCCTGGTTCGAGACCTGGCCGGGCTGGTTGGTCTGCCTCTGAAGCGACCGGTCCTGCTGCGTGTGCTTGTTAAGCTGAGCCACGGCGTTGCCGTTGACGGAACAATCAGCTCCACCAAAAAACGACATTCTTGATTTGTTGGTTTTGTTGGTTTTTTTGTGCTTTCAGCGGAGTTTAGCTGGGACAGTAATAAATAGGGGGTGGCGAGCCGAAGCGATCTCCTTTTTGCTCAGATCCAGGGGTTTTGGGAAATGTGGCAAAAAGAAAAATACTATATCGCTTTTGGTGATCTCCACACCGAGGCAAAATAGTCACTTCAGCACCCCATGTTTTGGTCCGCGCACGACCCCGCCTGTGATAATGGCCACGGTCGAATTTTGAAATCGGCAGAAATGGAGGATGGCAGAAATGGAGGATTTTGGATGGCGGATTTGACTGTCCAAGTAAACCGATTTCTATTAGTGTGTTTTCGGTTTTGCTGACTCATATCGGAAAACCGTGTAGGAATGGCTGCGAAAGGTGGTCCAACATTAGGGAATTGAGAGATTTGATTAGAGGCGAGGCGTCAAGGGGGCTTTAGGGAGATTTCAGAGAAATCGGTAGACTGGAAAAAGGAGGAAAAAAGAAGGTATTTGTAGTATAAAAAAAAAATAGCAGGAGTCACAGCCGTCAATGACGAGGTGGCTTACAGCTGGAATTGATAAGCTTTTGGGTGGGAAATAAAGGAAAAATGTGGAATGCTTCAACATGGGGGGAATTGCTTTTCTTTTACGTCCACGAGACTTAACAATCCATAGATTTGGCGATTTGGCAATTGAGTTATCGTTTGGTGATTTATTGGTTTGGTGGTTTATGGGTTTGGCGATTGGGCAATTGGCGATTTATGGAACTGGTGATTTGTCGGTGATTTGTTTGGCGACCGGAAAATTTGGAAATGTAGTCATCTGGGGAATTCTGTTAAAGGACACCCTAACGATTTGTCCAAAGGAATGGCTGGATTTTCTAGGGCTCCCATGAGGTTATTAGTACTTCCACTGGAGTAATCCTCACAAACAACAAGTGATGATTTATTAGCTTTTACTGATTTAAGAAGTTACCAAGTAAGAACTAAGGTCCAGGGTGAATGACGGTAGAGAAATTGAGGTCGTTGCAACGTGTGAATGTGGTGCATTGTCACTGACTGGCATGCTGACAAAAATTGAGATCGATTGATAACGACTTGAAAGTAGACCGAGATTGGCAGATCAGTGGAAGTGTCCAAGAAAGAATCATCAGAAATAAGAGCTTATGGCAGGCTAAAAGCCGAGTGTTGAATTGGTTTGTTCGGTTTGGAGGTGGACTGGAAGTTACACAAACAGTAGCAGGACTGGATTCAGCCAAGACAGAGCTATAGCCTGATCTTGGGGGAAAGGTAAAAGTGTCATACTCGTGGAATACAGAGGTGTGGTTCACAAGTGGGAGTGATCTGGAGCTGAGCAGATCGTAGGCCTTCTCTAGTTCATAGATATAAGAAGGTGATTTTGAGATAGAGATCTTTTGAAAATAAAGATCTTACAAAACAAGATCTTACAAGGAAGACATTTCTTCAGAAAATACAGTTTCCAGAATAAATATCTTCCAGAAATTATGATCTTTCAATCAATCAATGTCAACCAGGAACCGACAAACGTGCTGCTCTAAACCTTATCAAGAAGGATTCAGGATAATATTCGGATTTTCAATTTGAAGTGACTCTTGCCTGTGTAACGTTGAGCATCAAGCATAACAATCGGAGTTCAAGTCGAACAGAGAATCAATTATGGAAATCAGGAGAGGCGGATCTGAGCAAAAATCTCCTCTGGGCGGGCCAGAATTAGCGGATCTGCATTTGATTCATGAATGTTGAAAAATCTGTTGGAGGTATCGTCGAAGCTTTGTTTAAGATCCTGCTATTTGGTGCCTCAACGGGACCTATGAATTATGGGAGATGATTATAATGTGTTATATGTGAAGATCTTATTCTACGGAATTGTCGAAGCAATTTCCAATCTTACGCCGGAATTCTGTGTTTTGAAAAGCGTGTCAAATGCACGAGGTGTAATCTACCTATCGATATTGCTTTCAGTCAAAGGAGACAACTCAATTAATCAGCAAAGAATCCGACATAATTCAAAGAACTGCAGTGTCCTTATAAAATTACATTTGATGCCCTGGAAATATTGCATTCTCTTGAAATAGCCCTGTCATTGCAACTTATATAGACGATACTAGAGATGACAAAAGTGCTATCTTGTATTTCATAATCGATTAAAGGCAAAAATTTGAATTTCTTGTTCATCGTCTCACCACAGCTCCGTTTCCTCATTTGTCATTTAACTTATTCACAATAATCAAAGCCAGCGAACCTGCGCCCTCGTTATCCATCACCACTCAACCTCCTTGCCGCCGCTTTCACATTCAAGCTTGTCGCAGAGGGCCTCCAACTCTCTGACGTTAGCATTGGTGGATCCACCCAAGAATGCGGGGTTCACCATAGTGCCTCTCTTCTCTTCAAGAGCAAAATGCTCCTTGACCATATCTCTCACAAGCCCCTGGTAGTGCAACACACCTCTCTCTTTCTGAGGGTGCAAGAAGCCAGAGGAGTAGATACCCTGGTTCAAGTTTTTCTGGGTCAATTGGCACAACTGGAAGTCCTCCAACTCAACCAACTGGAGGAAGTCGACAAACTCGACCTTCTCGTCCTCGGGAAGGCCCTTCTTAGTGTAGATGTCGTACTGCAACTTGGTCTGGGTAGCAGAGATAGGAAGCACACGGATCGAGTACCATGCTGGAGAGTAGCAGTTGATACCGTTTGAAGGGTACAAGTACACCCACAAACCGTTGAAATCACCACCAACGTTCTTCTTCTCCTCCTTCTTGGGAGCAGGGGCCTTCTTGCCGCCAAAGTTGAACCAACCAGAGCTTTCTGGCGCCTTTTCTGGCTTGGGCTCGTTTCTGACAATCTCGGCATAGTGGCGGCAGTATCTGTTCTTGGGAACAACCTTGTATGTCTCCATTCTGAAAGCTGCATTCAAACCAGGGTGGGCGGTAGGGCAGTGGTAGCACTCTTGGTAACCGTCCATCAAGGTCTTCCAGTTGAAGTCGCCGTCCAACTCGTAGGACATGTTGTACTCGTAGTCGGTGAAGTCGAACTCGTTCATTTCTTCGGTAACACCCTCGAAAAACTCCTCGAATTCCATAAACTGTTCAGGGTCCTGGCAAAAGTTGACGAAAACGAGACCCTGTGGAGTGACGTGGGTCTTGATGGGGAACAAGGAGTTTTCGGATTTTTCAAAACCCTCGACATTGTCGAACTTGGGCGCCTTGGTCAACTGACCGTCAGAGTTGTAACTCCAGCCGTGGTATTTGCAACCAACGACAGTAGAAGAGCCCTTCTCCTTCTGAACAACAGGATAAGCACGGTGACGACACACGTTGTGGAAAGCTCTCAACTTGCCGTCGTTCTTGGACTTGATGATGAAAAAGTTGATCCCCGTGAAAGTGAACGAGTAGTAATCACCAGCCTTCTTGAATCTCGACTCGTGAATGCAGAACAACCAGGATTTGTTGAAAATGGCTCTCTTCTCCAACTCGAAAACCTTGTCGGAAGTCCACCAAGAAGCAGGAAGAGTGTGCTCTCCTGGCAAAAGTTTCTCCTTGGGGTCGTCCATGGGAGGAGGAGCAGGCTTGGATATTTGAGCAGTGGCCATGTTGTATGTTCAGGATTTGGAAAATTGGATTGTTGTAGATAAGCCTGCCTCATGGGCGGGCGTATTTATATCAACCGATTTTGCAGCCGATTCTTATCGGCGCCGCGAGTTATTGCCATATTGAGCTTCGAAATCCTCTGATAGTAGCGGGTGTACGGGTGCGACTTAAGTCAATTATTCCGTCGCAAGATAACCTCTGACGCAGCCGCTCCCTTTTGACGGCCCTGAGCCTGCCAAGTTGGGCTTATCATTGCGGGGGTTTGATGCAAATTGTTGCTCCTCTATCTGCGCCGGATCCCCTGCTTACTGAATTTGGTCAAGTAGTCCATGAAGTCTGACCACCTCCTGGGCAACATCGGGATCAATCGAGGCAGCGAGAAGCGTATTAAGAACAAATTCACTCTCTGGCTGAACTCTGTAGAGCGCTTTCAAGCTGTCCAAGGCACTTTCAATCCTGGCTTTTTCATCTGACTCTTCGTATTCTCCATCATTCAATGCCCTTTTCATCAAAGTGGCCTTACCAAGGAGACTGTTCACGACCTTGAGTGCTTTAGTCCCCACGGCGGATAAGATTTTGTGCTCCTGAGTCTGTCTTGGGAACTTCACAGATTCCGTGATAAGGGAGAGCGTATTTTTGGTAAAATTAAACATAAGCAGCTGTATGTTATCTGTGAGCCACCAGAGCGGGAGCTTATTGAGCTGTGCATTCACCTCGTCTGACGGAATTAGATCAATTATGAGTTTGGCGCCAAAAAGTGCTTGCAAGGTGGTCGAGGAGCGTTGTAAGGCAAACCGAGTAAACTCAATCCCACTCACTGTAAATGGCACAATGCTCATCATAAGCTTGAAAGCTCTGGTGAGTAACGTACCAGATTTGAGCAACTGCTCGTCTCCCTTGAAATAAGCCATTACCATTTTCTTTGTCTCGTGGTGATCATCGGGACTCACCACAACGGAACTGGCACTGGGGTGTTCCACAGAAGAAATCACATTGAGAGATCCGGTCAAAACAGCTTGGATATAAGCTCTGCTTTTCGGTTCCCGTACCAAAAGCTTGGCAAATGTGTCAACGCCGTATGGCAAATACGTGTGAACATCGATCTGAGCCGCTGGAATGACACAGCTCCTTTCTGGATCAGTCTCATGCTCGTCGAGCTTAGGAGCAAATGAACTAACAAGCAAGAACATCAAAAAGGCCTCTTCAAGATTGTCGAGCTCCATGTTGAACGCAATCTGGTCCAACATCACAAGGGAGTCCTTGAGCAAACAGAACCTCTTTCTTTGGAAGACAAAGTAATCAGGGTGAACAAAAACGGCCTTGACAACCTTGAATATTAACTGGCGGTACGCAGCGTTCGAAGCCATGAGAGCTCTGCTGTCACCAGTGAAGGAGAGGTTTCTCAATGTCATGGTCACCGTGATTAACAAATCCACGAGGAAGATTTGCTGGTCTGTGGCACTCTTTGTCTGGATCTTGCTGAAATAGTGTTTGTTCTCCGCTCTAAAGGCAAGCAAGCCAGTGAGAAAGTCAGGCACGTTCAAGGAGCTGTAATCGGTTTGCTCATTGGTAGTTTCCGGCAGCTCGTATTCCTGCTGCTCTGGAGAAAACACATCATCTAGTTCGATGTCGGAGTCTTCATCGTCTACCAACTGAGCAGTCAAGGAGTCGACGTTGTAAACGATATCCTCGCCTTGCATTTCACCAGAGTTAACGTACTTTTCAAATACTGCGTCGATGGGTCCTCTAGCCTGAGATTTAATGTCCTGGTACATCTCTGGCTTTCCCGCTGTATGTGTAACCTGGCTCAACACCTTGTGGCCAACGCTGGTCAAGGCGTCCAAAAGTTCAGGACTGTCGGAAACCTTGAATTGGCAGTTTGCATCGGTAGTAGTGACAAGTAGAGTATTAAGCGCTGAATAGATCTCGCCTGGGTTCGTCACCGAGTAGTTTTTGAGCGACATGGTAAGAGCATGAATATTCAAGGAGCCCAATTCTGGAGCAAACAAGAAAACCGGTTTCGTGAGTTCAATTTCAGCAGAAATGTCAGAGACATTTTTAAGCGTGACAGCGCCATATGAATCCGTGCTTTCCTTGACTGGAACGTACTTTTTGATGGTGTTGGGATCACTGCCCAGAACCTCTGGTGCTGGCTCAGCTGCAACCAGCCTCCTGGGCGTACCAGAAGCCTCGTATCTCAGCTGAGCAGAGGCCAGGCGCTGTGTCACACTGCCAGAGCGAGAGATGCCTTGTTGTTGGAGGTAAGGAGACTGTAGAACAGAAGGAGAGCCCTGGTTGGATCTGCCAACCTGTGACTGCTTTCTCAGAAGTGCACCCGGACCAGGTGAAGGCTGGTTGATATCCAGCGTTTGTGGTCTAGATTGAGGAGCACCTGGAGTAGGCATGGCGCTAGTGTGAGGAGACTGGCCAACTGGAGCTTGGAACTGGTTGACTATGGGCAGGTTCCTCTCCTGCTGTTTTACCTGCTCATCCTGTAGCTGCTGAGGCCTTTGCAGTAGGTTCTGATTGGCAGCCTGGTTCTGAGGCTGTTGACCCTGCTGTCTCTGCCCTTGCTGCTGTTGCTGCTGTTGAAAACGCATATACAACTGCCTCTGGAATTGGACACGGCGGGCCTGAAGCTCTTTGCGTCCTTCCTCGGTCAGATCGTGCTGCTCATAAGGAAGAATATACAGCAAATAGACAGTACCAACCAGTTTTTCGATCTGCTGCTTGGCCACGAGGTTGCTTTGCACGTCGATGCCCTCGAGCAAGCCCAATTTTTTGCACAAGTTGGTCCAGTCGGTGATTTGAGGCGAAGGGTGGTTCAATGTCTGGAGATGTCTAAGCACAACCTGGGCCCCACCGATTTTTCTCGTCAACAAGTGCAATATGAGCAAGTTGATTTTTTTGTTGTTGACCATGGGCGGCAGTGTTATGGGGGTTCCACGGCGGTTCATGAAGTCCGCAAGGGTCATTTGCAACAGTTCGTACTGCAACAGGGCAAATTGGGATTGCGTAAGTTTTGGGGCGTTCGGGTTATTTTGAGCGCCGACCGGGAAGCTCTCCGAGCTTGGTGTAGCGCCCGGAGCCTGGCCCATGAAGCCTTTCGGTCCCTGGTTCTGAAAGCCCATCTGGCCCTGGTTTTGGCTCTCGAAACTGTCCCTATTTGCGCCCTGGGAGAGATTCTGGTTTGCCGCCAACTTGTTATCCAAATTAAGACCTCCAGGTTTAGGCTGGTTCATTGCAGGCGACCCGCGGTTCATCTGATTCATCTGATTCATTTGATTCATCTGGTTCATCTGGTTCATCTGGTTACCCATGAATTGCATGTTCTGAGGTCCCTGAGCAGCCATTCCCGGGCCCGAGCTAGGGAAGCCGCCAAAGTTCTGTTTCACCGACTGGCCCACGTTCTGGTTCAAGTTCTGGTTCACGTTCCGCTGAGGAGCCATATTGCCAGGAAAGTTCCCTTGAAACTGTCCCTCACTATTCATCCCCGGCAGGCTCCGGGCTCCGGCCAACTCCGGCTGCCGCTGCTGCTGGGCCTTCTGAACCATCTGCTGGTGCAATATCTGCTGCCTCATTTTGAGAAGCTGTTCTTGTTTCTGTCTATCCAACTGGGAGGAATTGCCATTTCCCTCCATCATGTCAAAGTTCCGCATGAACATTTGCGGCAGCTTCCCGTCCATCGGCGGGTTTCCCTGGTTCATTCCAAAATCCCCGAGGCCCTGGTCGCCTTGGGCAAATACATTAGCTTCGTGCTGGTTCTGAGGTTGTTTTTGGTGGTTTTGAGGTGCCATGTTGCCGGCTCCCGGGAGGGGTTCATCGAAGATGGGACCCAGCATCTCGTTATCGCTCTGCTGCCCGGGGCTCTGGAAGGCGTCGTCTTTGAACCAGAAATTGGACATGGAGTTGTTGTTGGTGTTTTCTTGATATTTGACGTGAAAGACCGTGCGAGGTCACGTGACCCGGCTCGAATCTTCAGAACCAAGGACGGAGAGGAAGTGTGGTTTGTATTAGTAGAAGAGAATTGTAGGGACATTGGGATTTATTTTCGAGAAACTCGTGTTTGAGGCGCTTTTACTAAAGGGCTGGTTGGTGATGTTTATGCAAGGCGCGGCTGTTGATGCAGATATTTTGACACCGTAATAATCCAAGTCGGAGAATCAGTATTTTTTGTTTTTGGTATTTTTCAAACGTTTGGCGTTTTTCGTTTCCGATGCATTGAAAACACACAGAATCTATAAAGTGCCCAGATTGGATGTGCCCATGTAGGAGTTTTGAGTCCTGAAAATCAACCCCATGGTTACATAAAGTTACCCCCATGGTTAGAAAGATTTATTGGCAATGCCCAGAAATGGGAACTCTTCAGGATTTCTAGGCTGTGACCGGGAGCCAATTCTCGTAGCATCACCTTGAAACTAGCTCGGGCATTGAACTGTTCAGGGAAGTCAACAATCCACAATGTCTAACTCAGTAATCCAACGAGAGTAAACAAAAATCGGAAAACCAGGGCCGCCCAGGATTCACCCTGAACCCTAGCGCTTAGCAATTCAGCAATTCCGAATTTTGTCAAAAACCACCTCCGACATAAAACCCTGTCTTCACGAACCCGCAATCCAAGACATTGACACTGGTGTACCAAACGGAGGACAACTCCGATCAAAATTCACATGAAATGCATTTCCGAATGCTTCGAGGTTCTTAGCATTTTGCTCAAAACCAAGAAAAAAGAAACGACCATGTAACCATACCGCAGCACAGTGGTTATGGGGCCAGCGACTACCCTGTGGAAGGTTAGCTTGATCCTCACGCCAGCAGATGAGCCTTCATCGGCATCTTGCGTGAGACCAATGGCAGAGCTTCACGTAGTTCGGAATTTGGTCCTTCAAGACATAAGCATCCATGTGCAAGGATCGATGGCTTTCACTCGAGAACCAACCGCCAGAATCGACAGCAAATAAGATTAACCTTCAAAAGAAACGTTTAAGCGGCCTCCATATCCCACGTTCTGGCCGCCGTTACAACATCGATCGCCATAACCAATAACCCGCGTTCACGACAGAACAGGAAAGACCATGACTCAAAACCTGCGTTCGCATTGCATACACAAAGTGAAGCTTCAAACCAGCTCAAAACCATACGGTTATGTGCCGCATGGCATGAGGAATTTAGGTCAAGGGCCCTTGGCACTGGACTCCTGAAGCAATGTTCCACATAATGTCGCTTCCTAACCGAATTTAAAGTTGCCTAAACCTTAATTTCTCCGCATATTACTGAGCGGGATGCACCGCCGTGCGTTCACGGATATCTTTCACCGCTGATGGGCTCATGGGGTGGGCCTCATCGCCGACGAGCAAACGGGTAAGTTTCGCCGCCCAGAAGCTCACAGCTGCAATCCTTCAACCTGAGAAAAAAACTGAGATTTTTCAAAATTCGACGAGCAAACGGGTAAGTTTCGCCGCCTAGGAGCACACAGCCGTTATCCTTCAATCTGAAAATAAATTGAGATTTTTCAAAATTTTACCATATTCTCCACCACTTTTGGAGCTTCCGCAGAAGAGCCTTGTAATGCTCCATCTCGCCCCAGCAGTCCCTGCCAAACTCACAGCCCGCCATATTTATTAGGAAATCTCCACGGTGGTAGAAGTATTGTGGATCGTCTGCTTTATCAGCACAGGCGCCTGGAGGAAAGGCGTTGATGACTCTCAAGGGCACAAACCCCACTCTCTCACGGATCCATGGCTGGGTCTCGTAGAGCGTTTCCAAAGAATCTTGCTCCTTATGCTCCCATTGCATATGCATTTGCTCGTACATGGCCGGATCCCACCAGATGTCTAGAAGCATGTCGGTCCATTCAGAGCGTCTCATGAGGAATGAACCCAAATTGAAACCACCGCAGTCTTGTGTGACCACCATGTCCACAGGAGCCGTATAGTCCACGTACGGCAAAGGCACCTTCAAATCAATCGGGTTGAACGTGTCCAACGTACGATAAGTCACATTGTCCAACCGGTTGAGCAAGTGCAGCTCCAACGACTTGTGGGGCTCCATGATATACGTGTGCAAGTCGATCCACCAAAACCACTCCGTGTTGGGGAACTGGCGCATGGCCTGTTTCATCAAATCGACTTTCTCCCACAGTTCTCTCCATTCATGGGAGTAGCGCTTCTTCAGCGTCATGTCCTTTATCGTAAGCCCGTAGCCGTGTCTCTTTGCATACGCCTTTTTATTTGCTATCAGCGACCGCTCCACAGACCATTCCTGGGGCCCCTTCCACTTGAAAACACCACCTCCCTCGTTGGCAGCTAATATAATGACCACTTTGGGGTCGCCCTGGTTCAAGAAATGGGGCACATACGGCATCAGTGTGAAAAGCGAAAGAAAGACAAAAACCGCAACCAATAAGGAGAACTTCTTGTGGGTGACTATCAAATCAGAAAGATCCTCAGCGACTCCTCCTATAATCCTTTTTGGCACCAGCAGCCACAGCTTCTTCTGGGGCTTGTATGTATTCAGGTACGTGTCATCACCAACAGTGAATTCTACACGCTCCTGCTCATAGCCCCGCGAATGTTCAAGGGGGAAACTCATGGGTACCTGGGTATTTTTGGCTGAGCGTTTTTGATTTTGAAGTGTTGATGCTCGGAGTGGTCTATGCAGGACAGACACAAAACTGTCTAGGAACCGTGATTTTTCCGTGGTTTTTGAGGAATTGTTGTTGATAAGTGAAGGTTGCTCAACGGTGGTCTAGAAGGTTTTGATTTGCAGTGTTTTATGGTAGAAACGAGCGTGGTTAGAGAGAGATCGCAGGACCCTGGATCAAGGCACAGAAAAATCGCAGCAGAACGATCCGAAATTTCCAGGGAATTGAATATTTTATCGATGGGGGCTTGAAACAGGATGACTGAGCTTCCACTCAGTTTAAGTTGAGCCGTGTCGGAGAGATATGTCAAGGAAGCTGGAATTGCCTGAATTGTAGAGATTGAGGAGCGATCTCCCCTCTGATTGTTATAGAATAAATCGTCTGAAGTTATCGTTAAATGCTGTCTGGCTGTCCTATGGAAACCCAATTGCACCCATTATATGAATGCTTTCCCTCTGACACTTGCTTCATCAATTGTTCACCTCAATGCCAAAAGATTCTGCTCCAAACAAACCTGTCTGCAAAGGGGACATTCGGGATGCTGGCGAGTCCAGTCGACAATACAATCCCAGCAGAACATGTGTCCGCAATTTGCAGCGCATGGATTGACCATGGGCGAGAGACAGAGCATACAGCTTCTGGCGCTTTCTGGGAGATAAGGCAACTGCTTGGGGTCATTCAAGTCAATGTTGATCTTTTCGTCCAAGTCATCATCGAAATGCTGTCTTAAGCTTTCTAGCTGCTGCACGCGTTTGTAGTTCTCGTACGACTCTGCGTCGGCTTTGGCGAGGTTCTTTTCCTCCTCTGTTTTGCTGTTTTCGTCAAAATACTCCTTGAGCTTGATGAGGAGCTTGATGGCGAACTGGAACAAGATGATCACGCCTAGCGCCGAGTAGTTTCCTGTGTTTTGAAGCTTCTTGGGGTCTTTGTTGTGGCCGAAAACGTACCGGAGACCGAAAATCCGCTTGGAGATCGAGTAAAACGACCCTTCGAAGTAGAAGATCGCCACGTGCACGTTGATGAGGGTGTCCAAAAGTTTGGGATACGACGATAGGAGCTGCTTGTACCAGGGACCGTTCTTTTGATCGTCGGACCCCCATTTGAGCTTTTTGAAGATTCTTTTGGCCACGTACGGCAACAACGCATACAGCAAGATGAAGCCGATTCGGGGAAGCAACTTGGGTAGTCTTTTGCCGACCCTGTTGACGTAGACAAGATCAACATACTCCTCTCCCAAGGTTCTGGCACCTATGAGAGTAGTCAAGAAGAAATAGAGCAGTTTCGTGGCGACCCCGATTTCCTCCGGGTGCATGTTGACAAATTTCTGACCCTTGAAAATGTGGATGACATCGACAACCTGGGAACGGAGCAGGTTCTCGAAATAGCTATCTTTCTGGTTTGCCCTGACTGTGATGTTAGTACCCCACACTGGATAAGTTGACTTCTGGCCCCAAAGAGCGGGAGATCTTTAAGCCACATACCTATAGTAGCCGCATCGGCAAAAGGCAAGGCATTTTCGTTTGCCTTGGACATTTTTGAAGAAACTGGTAGTAGTGCTTATGAACGCTCAGTGAATCTTCCGAGGTATGAATGGAGCGGAGTGCATACAGTGCCCTGGTTGGAGTAACAAGATAGCCCAAATCCAACGTCACTAGTAGAAAATGTGGATCTGTGGAATTGTTAGACAGACAGAATGAGGAATAGATATTTCAGCTTTTTTTCTGTAGAGTTGTGGGCAGCCGTTTTGGATGGCTGCAAATCGCACTAGAAAGGTAATCGGGTCTGACCCTTATCGAGTTTTTGCTTCTTCTTGGGTTTTGGCTTTGTGGGAGAAACCAGGGGAGTTTTGACCTGCGTCGTTTTGGTATGGGGCGCCAGCGCCATATTTTGATCCCCATTGAGTCTCAGCGAGAGATCCATGGCAACGTGAAAATCCTTATGTTCAAAAACATCCTCCACTGCAGTATTGCAAAGGGAGCAAAAGCGGTTTTTGATGAGTTCTTTAAGGAGAGGATCGCTCTTTTTGGGCTGCTCCGTTTCGGGTGAGGCTGAACGGGACGGCGTCTTGGAAACAGAAACACCAGAAACTGCCTGCTGAATCGGCTGTGGACTCACCTTTTGGTAGTCACTAAATAACTTCTTAACGTATTCTTTATCCTCTTTGAACTCAGAAACGACTTTTGCCGGTTTTGGAGGCTCTGCGGGCTTTTCGGCCTCCTTGTGGTAATCTTCAAATAGCTTCTTGACGTACGACAAATCAGCCTTTTTCTTAGGTTTTGGTTCTGGAGCTTTGGGCTTGTATTCTTCGGCTTTTTCAAACGCCTGCCTGATCGCTTCTTGTGTGGGAATCTCTGGAGCCCCCGAGCCACTGTAGGAATCGATCAAATTGGCGTCTGAGGTTTTCACGAAATTCGTGATTACAATGCCCATATTTGCCAACGACGGGATTTCAATTTTCGACAAATCGTGCTTATCGTTGAGTCTAAGCTCCTTGAAGTTGATCAGCGGGTTCATATCTGCCGCCTTGGTTCCATCCAAAAGCTCCGAAAGCAACTTGAAACCGGTTGTTTCCAACGCACTTCGAAGCTTGTCGAGACTCTTCAAAACCGGAAACGAGGTCTGTCGAGAATGCTTCAGCCACAGCAGCGTGGTAATTTGAACACTGGCCGTACGGGGTCTGTAAATATACCGCTGGTTCTTTCCCTCTTTTTGCAGCATGGACAAATTCATATTTTCGTCGTCGAGCTCAATTAACCGCCCGTACAAGTCTCCAATGTACACTTTGATCCAGTCGTAAGCGTCTCCCATCGTTTTAACGGGTTTCCTCGGTAGGAAGTTTTTCCTGGACATCATGGATTTGACCACCGTCCGAGGCTTCATTTCTTGCTGATGGGTTCCCCGTACGAGCTCGTACACTTTTTGCATTAGCAGCTCGTCCGTGGGCATGGCCTGGCGGATTTCCGGAAGACTGTAGTTTTCTCTGATGAAGGTTATACTATTCTGCTCAGGAGAAACGCCGAGTTTCTCGACAATGACCTCACCTGTTTTTCCGCCCATGAGCGTAAAGTCGTTCAATTCAAAGTTTTTGAGGAAGCTTTCAATGGCAGAGGGCCGTATCACCGTCTGGAAATCGGGTTTGTTGAATCCACCAGCCAACTTGGCGATGGTCTTTGTGGACGACAAGCCGCCCGATGTGGTGAACGAAAGCTCATCGTAAACACAGCGGCGAATTCTGTGGAGGTGCTTGCTTCCAATGAGCATGAAAATATCGTCCCAGTCGTTGATTTCTGGCGGTGCAATGCAGTTATCTCTTTTTGAGGCTTTCTGAGGCAAATCGAGTTCTGCCAGTTTGGCCTCGTTTTCTGTCTCGTAGATTCGGCCCAGCCAGGCCAAACCTTCGAATCCTGGATCGTCCAAACCAGGAAGAGTCGGTAGAGGCTCGTCCAGCTTCAAATCTTCGAAAACGCCGTTCAAAACCGCAAACCGGTTTCTGGCCTCCTCAAGAACAATTCTGCTCAAATCTAAGTAGCACTCATCCACGCTGGCTTTCTCGGTGGAGTCACACTCCCTCAGAAGCACTTTGAAGATCTTCCTCAGTTCTCGCCTATACGGATCCAACGAGACTTTGTGGATTCCCTGGTCGGGCGCTCCCAGCAAATACTGCCAGTGAGAATCACCCTTCTTGAAAACAGCAGCGTGGCCAACCACTAATCCTGGACATTTCTCAAGTGCCGATTGAAGCGTATCCATACGGCCAATACCGAATTTGCGGGCGGCGTACGAAACAGCAATAAGAGACTGCCATTGTGCACACACGACCGGGTCGTCTATGGACTTCCCTAGCCGGATCTGCTCACACTGGGCGTAAAAGGCATTGAGATCCACATGTGCAATCACAGCGAGAGGCAGTTTATAGGCCAGCAGGACGTCATGGAGCATGTGAATATCCTGGACGGTGAATTTAGAAGGTGAAGGTTCCACATGGAGCTGCGCAGGCGGTATAGACGGCTCTATTATGGACATGGCAGGAGGGGTTTTATTAGTAGTATTTAGCAAGGGAGGTTGATAGTGCGAAGAGTGATTTGGTGATAATCCAGATATCTCGTGCCCCAGGGGTGCTGAGGCCGTGAAAATTGGCAAATATGGTAATTTGGACCCGAATTTTAATGTGGTGGTGTTATTTCGAATTTTTTTTGCTCTGAAGTAGTACATGATATATTCAACTAGCACAGTTCCTGCCCATAGGAAAGCTCGTATGGCGCAGTGGTAGCGCAGCAGATTGCAAATCTGTTGGTCCTTAGTTCGAACCTGAGTGCGAGCTCTTTTTTTGGATTTCTAAGGTTTAAGGTATTAGCGAAGAATGATATGATTTGCTTCTTTTTTTTTCTTTCTTTGACAGTGTGGCTATTGTATATTTGCTGGTTCGGGCCAGCAACACCCATATTAAACGTATTTACATATCGTACACCTCCTCGAATACACACACACGGTTGAGCTTGCCCCACTTCTTCACGGCATTAATTAACAGCTGTGGCCCGCAAACCACAATCCACTTGTTGTCCTGTTCGGTGGTGTCGCCAAAGTGGGCAAAGATCTCGTCAAAAACGGGACGACCTTTTTTGAAATTAGTCGTGGGCCCCAGCAAGCTTGGCGAACCAGATCCGTCCAACAGCTCGAGCTCCATGTCTTTGCTCAAGAGCCCGTTGTCCTCCTCACGGGTGTCGTTCACAAAAAGCGTGGATTCAGCTTTTGTCACATAAATATCAATAGGGTCCATCGAGCTGGGAAGCACGAAAACGTCCGTCTCGCTCCTCACACACCACGTCATGTACGTGACAACAGACAGGTTTTGCTTGAGGTAGCGGAATACGGGCATGCCCAAAGCTATACCGGAACCTCCACATATAACATGGACGTTTTCGGCGCTCTGGTAGAAAGGCGGGGGAATCGAGCAGTAGGGTGTGGAAATGGTGTAGTACAAAGATGAAAAGACCTCAAAACGGAAGCGCTTCTTGATGACGAGGTCAATGGTGGGGTCTTCAGGTAAAGAAGCAATGGAGTATGGATGCGTGGGGTAGACCCAGTAGCGCCAATTGGTGAGGCGCCACGACAAGCGAAGGTGGGAGCCTGGAATCCAGTCTGCTGGATAATTGGCCGGTTTCTGGAGCTTCAACACCCGCAATTGCGAGTCCTCAGGGTCCACAATGGAGATTTTCTCCAACCGATGGGTGAACTTGATCCGCAAAAATACCTGGAGCCCGTAGAGACAGAAACTGAACACGAGGATGTCTGTGACGCCTGGGCGGGCGTGCCAAAGCATGAAAGCAGTGAATGCAAAAACAGTAAGATTATGCCAAATGTAAAAGAAAGCGTAGATCCGCCGTCTGGCCGGCCGGATCGAAACGGCCAAAAGCAACACGGACATGAGGAAAGGAATCACGCCCAATGTGTTTTTCCACCGCAAGTTAAGAGCCCAGAATCGCAGCTCTATGATCCACTTGACCCAATAACCTATTCCATGGGCAGTAGTAGCCAAAACTATGACCCTGGAAAGCCATTTGTGGAGAGCCAAATGCTCCAAATACAGCGCATGAGGACCCAAACACGCTGGTCGAAGCGCCAAAACAGCATCTAAAGGAACAAGGCAGTATCCAACTCTGCCCAAACGTTTGATAACTATGATCCAGGCCTGCCCAAGATTTTCAATGTTGATGACGGAAAGCGCCACAGTGAGGAATGTCCAGAAAGCCACACTGACCCATAAGTTGCCGTAGGCTGCGGATTTGGTGAATCCGAGCGGTGTCTTACCTTGTTTGTTCCACTTTCTTAGGTAGAAGTACCTGGCGAGCGATATGTATAGGGCATAGGCGACAGAAATACCAAATATTATATGGCCGTATTTGATGCTGGCTCCATGATGGCCATGGCCCCCATGCCGAATTTCATTGGTCATATTATGAAAGGTTTTTAATGTAGATGTGTACTTGGGCTGGTCAGGCTTGGTAGTACTGCATATACCAGAAGACCAATCCTCGTTACCGAAAGTGTAAAGGGCCCGGATACGAATGTGCAGGGTTCAATGCCGGAGACGGCCAGTTATTGGTCTAGAGAATGAGTTGGGAAGCGAAATATTGGTATGGGTTAAGGTTTGTGGTACGTGGAGCTGGATAATTGGCTACAAATGGCAGTCACGACCTGCATATTGGAGGTTTAAATTCTCATCACGTGATAGTTCGGCTGTCGGCCCGCATCGAAGCCGATTTCTCTGTTGAAGATAAGGCAAAATATCGAGTGGAGAGTTCATGGGAGGCACGGGTTTAGAATTTTCCGTGCACTGGTTTATAATATCGAGTGGCTTCCACTGTCCAGGAAAAATCATCTATACTGCAGATGCTACCTCGATGCTCCACTCCTGAATTTAGGGAGATCAGCTTATCGTCGGGTTATCAGTCCGCCCGGACAGGCCAGATATGACAGGCTTGTGCATGGCACATTCGAAGTGGCTGGTGCATTCGCCACAACGCAGGCCCCTGCTAAGCAGCATGCAAGCCGCCCTTTCCTTTTTTTTTTAATCCGCCACAGGTATTCTTCCACGCGCAGATGCATGCACGTGCAGGTATGTGCAGATGTGTACTTGTGGCAAGTGCGCCCCTGCAAAAGTATTCTGCAAACCGTTTTCTCTGCTTTTCCCAACCCTGGACGAACCCTGAGTGGAGATAGTGCATGGTTTGGTAGATCGTGCAATGATGTCAAAGAAAGAGCCATTCGAATTGGACGTGTTTCCGAGAATCTGCGCCCCGCTTATGAAGGGGTCAACAACCATGTGCCCGAGATATTTTGTCATAGAATCGAAGTTCTGAGGTTCCCAAAGCACATGCATAATATTGTGTACTATTTAAAGCCATTTGGAACGGGATTCCATAATGCGCCACGCGTGGTTTACAACTGGTCTACGTTTACTCTTCTTGTTAGCCGCTAATAAGCGTGTTTGCATCAGCGACTGTATCTCCGAGTCTGCGTTTATTCTTTTTATGCCATGAAGAATTTTCATGCCATGTGGAGGTACAAACGCATCGAAGTTACGTGGATGTGGCGCAGGCAGTAGTACAGTGAGTTATCAAATGAAGGCCTTGTTTTTCCTCTTATTTTTGTTTTATTTCGAAATTTCGTGATAGCAATATTTCTTACCTCCAGCTGAACGAGGATCTCACGGTTTTGCAGCGAGATGATGTTTTCAAGAACGCACGAAGATCAGAGTGCATTGTGCTTTGGTGGTCATGATATTATTTGGTTGATCATCGAAGCTTTTAAGCCTCTCTGGTACCACTGAATTTCCATTATTCCGACCCGGAATGTGTATGCCGATTGTCATTCACAAGAGGACCAAGGAGGCGGTTCAGTGGGCGCTTTCAAAGAGTATAACAAGGTGAACAGTAATGTTCTCTAGAAAGTTATCGGAGATTCACATGCGCCATAAATTAAGCAGGAATTGTCTGTAGAGAGCCGTATATTATTTCCTTAATCTTACTCCCTTAATCTCACTCCCTTAACCTCACTCTCTTATTACTCTAACTTGCATACGTTGTGTACCATAGCTGTGCTCCCTTTCCTTCACCCAAAAGTTTATTCCCATATTTGTTTCATCGGACCAATTGAAAATCTTACTTTGCATGTACTTGGACGTCATACGATGGACGTAGAGTTGGCATGTTGTATACATGCGATTTGCTGAGAGGTCGATCTCAGATACTTTACACACACAAGCAGAATACGTATGATTCTATGATACAGTAAGTGAAGGAGTGGTGCATGTATTTGGTAAATCATTATCGGGATTAAAGCTCAGAATCTCAATTGGGATGTGATTGGTCCAATGTGGCAGGTGAGGTTTTGAGGTGGGAGTCAGAAAGTAGACTAAAAAAATGGAGGTCTAGAAAGGACTAGAATGCGAGGTCGGAAAAAGACGGGCAGGGCGGGAGTCGGATGGATATGTGGAATTGGGCGTACCAAGAGCAGGCTGTGGTTCTGGGATGAATGCTGATTTTTGTCGTAGGGAGTCTGAAGGTTTTGGGTAGAAAACGTCAATTCCTGACAGTGGTCTGAGCTTGTGGACTAGGAATCTACCCAGACTGAAAAGATTCAGTTTGTGTTTTTTTTTTTTTGGTTTGTTGGTTTGCGGGTTTGTGGGGTTGAAGGACTGGGGCTATGAGCTTTTTAGGGTTGTAGAGACGGGTATTGGTGATGTTTGAATCGTCACTTTCTTAGCCCAAAGGCTGTAATTAGGGATGGATTTCCGTCGGATTCTCTTAGAACGATTTGAGTGTCTCCATGGCTAAAATTTGATGGGGCTCTGGGTTTTGTGGTTCTTCCATGGGTACTTAATTTGTTGTTGTAGGGAATCTTCACGAAGTGCTGCTGCCTAGTTTGACGTTAAAGGTGCATATTCGCCAGTTGTTCCATCAGCTTCCCTTTTCTCTGGTAGATTTCCATGCCGTTCCGAAGAGTTCTTCCTCGGCTATAAACACATCCATGGAAAAAGCACAGAGGCCACAGTATAACCAAATAGTTTCCAATTTTGGTCCTGAGGAGCTCGACAGAGCATGCCTGCAGCCATTGAAGCGAGTGCCTTCCGGTTCTTGCCTTGGTTCCTTTGGTAACATTTTCTGATTGAGTAACTCAAAATCAAATTTTCATTGGCCCTTTGCCGAGCCCACATTTACCCCCATGGGACTAATTTAGAACTTCAAGATGTCACTATTTCGTTTGAATCTCTCTCGATATCACTTTGGGTTCAATTGGTTCAATTGGGAGCTTTCACCAGAAACCCAGGTAGTAGCATTCTCTACAAATAAACTCAAACAGCCTGCCACAAGACAGTTCAGAAGCCAGGCTTAGATAACCCTTCTATTTAATTTTAATTCTAGTTCCTCTTTCCCTACGCCTTCGAATACGCCGGCTGTCGTTATCTTGAAAACTCTTCAAGGCGCCGAACCGCCAAATACCCATCCTAAGCCAAGCAAAACCCCCGAAACCACAAAAAATAAATCAACAAGCAGCCCTTCAAACCACGTCCTCCTTGCCTGTTCGGGCAAAGCCAGCGCCTCGGTTCGTAACCTAACGACAGTTCATTCAACTACGTCAATAACCACGTCCCAACATTCCAGCGGTCCCCCCACAGCGGTGTCGGCAAAATTGGCCTTTTTTTCGTCGCAGACTACCTCGCCGCCTTCGAGACGCTTATTGGGCAGCGTTTGGAAACAATACACGGAACTCCGAAAATGAGACAAATGTACCAGCACAAAGGAGGAGGCCAAGGGCACAGCTAAAGTGGCGCCACTAACCCACACAAGGCCTAGCTCAATGCTCTTTTGTGAAACTTGCAGAATTAATGGCAGGTTTACGAGAGCCGAAGATCCCCGTGGTGGTGTGAGTTGAGTTGTTGTGATGCATTGGGGTGAATAGGGCTGAAGAGCAGAATTGAGTGAAGGGGCTGGAATGAGCGATTTTTACTGTGTTTTTCTAAGCAGGGACTCGGCGAAGATCTAAAATGATTGAGGAGTATGCCCTGCTGGTAGTTCCTTGGTGAACCTCAGTCGATGCCCCCCAATCAACGAAGCCCAACACACCTGCCAGAAACCTCCAGAATTGTCCAAAAAAAAATTAAAAGTGTTTTAAAACGCTAAGAAAGCATCCCAAATCCGCCAAAGCTCCCTATAGCTGCCGAAAGCTCCCCAAAGCTACCCGAATTTTTTGACAACACCACAACAAAAGCCCGAGTCAAATAAAGCCCCAGGGATGATTACGCCCACGTACGCTGGAGTTCTATGACACTACATGGTCCATAAGCTCGTTACGACGCCAGCCAATGGAAGAACTGAAAAGAGCCGGAACTCACTGAGACTCAAACTGGCCTCTGTGAAGTCGACGACACTTCTAACTCCCCTGGCATTCAGCTCCAGCAGGATTCAGCTGCCATCAGACAGTTACAATCTGCCAGCAGGGGATATACATTACAGACGAGGAGCTAGAACTAAACTCAGGCTGAGCAGCGTAAAGCCGGCATTACGTTTCAAAGGCCTGGTTCACCCATCGGAAACGCACAGTGTCCGTAAATCGTTCCCTTTCAAATAGAAATACTAGCTTTCCTTTCCTTGTAACCTTACGATTAATTTCTGAATCTTATTCCGACGCTCCTTTAAATCCAGGGTCCCTATCCTCAACATTGCACGTGGAATACAACAGCCGATAAGCATAGAAGGCTCTCGAACAAAAGAAACCAGCCAATCACCATGAAAAACATTTCCTTGAAGACTACTCCCATTTCCAATACTCTCCATAGTGGAAAATACGGCTTTCTGAAATCGGCGATCCCCCAAGCCTGTGGCACGATCGGGACCCTGGAGCATATGCGGCCGGCCGAAATCTAAATAATCTTCGATTCTAGCCCTTCGATCGTCTTCTACTGCAAACCAGGCAAAAAGCACAATTCCCTCATCACTGTCTGCACCAAATTGTAGAATTCACCAGCCGCCGCACAGGCCGGGCTTGAGTCTTCCTAATATGTTAAGGCTACAAGACCTGACATGAACCAGACGAATTTTTTTTTTTTTTCACAGCTGTTGTGGTCAAGGCGGTTATTCCGGGATTTCCGTAACCACAGTCCTGCACACTGCTCACCTACTTTATGTAGCAGTATCGGAATCAAGAAATAAGGACGAGAGGGTGATTGCTTGGATGCAGAACAGGGCGTGAGAAACATAATCGGGAAAAGAAACAATAATCGAAGTCCCTGCAAGTACATCAATGGGAGTGCAAGCGGAGCCATCTTTCTGTTGCATATGCTTGCATGAGCACCACATACACATTAGCGGATTGTTATGGAGCTGCGAGAAGTCGGTCGATATACTGCAAGCCAGAGAGCTACAAGCCACAAGTGTGAAAATATGCGGAGGCCAAGGGTATTTCCGAAATAGACAAAATGAAATTTATGCGTGGCGACTGGGGTACCCGCGATCCAGGAGGCCGTGAAAATGGATATTTAAGCGCCTGGCGTGTTCTAGCAAATCCAGTGGCGAGTGCAAGACATCCAAGTACCCGCACGGTTATTCCAGGATCTGCCTCTCAGGTGTGGACGCACACGTTCATGTCGCTTGCGACTGGCAGGGTACTGCACAGAGATGCATGATGACACAACTCGACATGACGCACGTCCTCAAGGTGTGACCGGAGAGGAGACAAAATTCACCTGCGCGCAATTTCCATAGAATTCGATGATGCAATGGCCAAAAGCCACTTCCCATTATCTATGTGCGATCCCAATTATCCAAGCAAGATTCTATCAACGTGAGCTGCACGTTCTGCGCCCCTTTCCTGTATTCCGGAGTTCCGAGAAATGACTTCATGTTCGATCTCCAACTTGAGGGGCATCCATAAGAGACTCCACTTCCGAGGCAATCCCTACTGCCAGGCAGGAACGCTCGGAGTTCCCTGCTACTCGGCCTTTAGCCACACAGTCCCTTGCTCCAGCCCCAAGTAGGGGTTGTGGCTAGTAAATTTGACCCAATCACAGTAGACATCGATTCTATTGTTGGTTTCGTGAAGCCAACTCGGTAGCCACGACAACACTTTTCAGCCGGGCCTTGAGCCTGATGCAGGGCCCATGCGGTATGGCCACAATTCCAACAACGGTTTGCAAAAAGAAAGGGCCAGGAACACCGCCAGAGGAAAAGAAAAGTCCTTCCATACATTGGAAATATCTTCTATACGCGATTTCCCGCAGCACTAGCAGCGGGGTCCAATACAATAATCAATGTTACTGAACAGGCCCACTGTTTTGGACATCCATCTGGGCCTCCCCAACTCTCGAAAATTTTTGCAATCTCTACCTGTCAATTGACAGAAGAAGCTAATATCTGGCTACTATTTGGCGAATTAATCAGCTGTGGAAGTCCAGCAGGAGTCCCGGACTCCGGACTCCGATTGAACTCCGTCGGTCTTCCGTCATTGGACCAAAATGAAAAATTCACGCCCTGCCGAACATATATATATGAATTGGTCCCACCGCCACTCCCTCGCCACCCTTTTTTCCCATGGGTTCATACTCCCCCAGCTTTCATGTTTCCTCAGCCACAGGTTCATCCCCGTCCCCAGCTCGTGAGGCAGCGCCCATATATCCACCATATTAAGCCTCACGAGCCCACCACATGCCCTAGCCACAGGCCCCAGGCGAATGAGGATGGGCCGCTTCCGTTTTAGGGCGGTGACCGAAGTCCGTTACTATTTTTGCGGTGAACCGAGGCCGTTATCTTTTTTGTCAAAAGCACCGGCTGTCCGGTCTCGTGTCGCCTATTTCTTGGTCGCTACGTCATCATAGATGCGGTGTTACGAGAGCAGTGGCTAACAAATGTGGCTAGGGCTAATGGTGACGACAAGCCGGCTGCATCAAGGGTTAAGTGGCGCCTTGCCTTGTTGAGGCAGGGTTTTCCCGATTTGTATTCGCACCAAGGGGCCTAGGCGGCTTCCATTAAGCGGCTGCGCTCTACCACCACCTCGTGGCTGGTTATGAATACGCGGGAGATATGACAATTGCAGCTGGTTAGGGGTGCACCGGGCTCTTTAAACGTGTCTGGGTAGATTTGCTAGTACCGTTTACCATGTAGACCAGGGAAACGCACCCCGAACAGGCTTTTCGTGCAGCACATGAATTCAGTAACTTCCAGCATTAGTCAGGGTAGCGTATCCGCCTCAGAGGTCGGGAGTAAGAGCCGCTCAATAATGCGCCACTAGTATGCACCCGAAGTGAGCGTGCAGCGGCATGCGGGAAGCGCATTCTTTACGTAACAGAAGCGATGAGAGCGTGCAGCATAGCCACATTCCATGAGCCGCCAGTACCATGCATGATGCTAGGGTGTCTGCGGCCTTGATATTGGCGCATAATCCCCACCAGCCCTACTCAGCTCAATGTACGTGCCCCTCTCGCCTCACCATCACCAAATAATACAACTGCATTAGAGAAGGACGTATTGGTGGTAGTCCCTTGCTCTGTTCCACAATCTTCTGATATGCCGGCCGTGTTTCACCGCACAGCGGCTAGTAGATCCAAAACGTCATGCCCTTTCGACTTGTGGCGGATTGAGCTTTAGCCCTTCCAGCATATCTCTGTTTCCGAATTCTGTCTATCGCATCGTCCAATTGACGATACACTCGTGATGGAGTCGAGGCATTCTCGGGCGGATCGATATCCGAAAAAATAATCGGCAATCTTAAAACTGGCACGGCACCTGAAGACTCACGAAATTCAAAAACAGCGGAACCCCCAAAACAGAAGCCCTTGTCACAGAATTCCCTGAAAATCTAAATCTGACAACACAGAAGTCTGCAACTTAAAATGCTCGAAAACCCAGAACTCTGCTTTCTTTGTCTTCCCTTCCATTCCAGCCAACTCCTCGCCAAATCAGCCCTTTGTGCTTCCGCTCTAGCCACGACCATGCTCCACAGGCTATCCTAGATATTGCTGCCTAAAAAATGCATTTTCTAAACCCGACGGACGTAGTGGCTGGTGAACACAGCTTCAATTTGCGGTGCCCGTAGTTCTATAACGCATAGTGTCCTGGCTCATTCCACTCAGCCCACCGTTCTCCAGCCACAAATTGCATATGCTTTTCTCCGATCTAAGACATCACAGCATCAATAGGCGAGAGTGAGGAGTGGAACTTGCCAATGCTGCAGCTCGGGTATTTGTCATATTTCAAAGGTGCTGCCTAGCGCGAAGAGCGGTAAAATCCGTTAAAGTAAGGCTAGCGCAGTAGAGATGGCTATGGGAGTATGGGCCGTATTTGCAACCAATTTCAACTACAATAGGGAAAAAGCCGGGTGGAGGACAATGGCTAGAGGCGGATGGAAGAGGCGATTCTGGTAAGGTTTGAATTTTCGGCTCTAAGGAACCGAGCATCTCGGATTTCGCATCCAGCGGAAAGATGCCGTCAGTATATCGGAAGAAAAAGGCCACAGAAGAGTTTGAAGGGTTAAGTTGGCGGCAAGGCTAACCTGCAGTTCCCCTTGTCTGCAGTTCATGCGTGAGGGCGCTTCGCAGGCAGTGGGCGCATGTCTCACGCAGCTTGCGTCACGCAGCTTGCGTCACGCAGCGTACATCGCACGTTTCCCAGAACTAGGAAGGAGGGAAATCGGTGCTCGTGGTACTGCACAAGGCGGACGGGGCCCAGCACCCCGGGTGACCCATGTGCGACCGCGCCACATGAGTGTAAGACATGCACCAAAGACAAATAAAAGAAAAGGGCCCACGGAGTGAGATGTCAAAGTTGTATTGGCATTGATGAAAGCATGAGACAAAACTCGGCCATGGGGCGCCCACCGCACTCAATCTCCCACCCGCCTCCTCCATGCATCAGGATTACAGCCGCTCTGCAGAAGCTCAATAACCCGCAGGCCTGCACGTCCTCCCACAGCTGCCTCTTCCTTGTCCTACATTCGGAGCACCCGCTACCCGAGATATAAATACTGGCCATCCCCCCCAAAATATATTTCTTATCCGTCTTCACATCACATTGGAAATCCATTCTAAAAGATTCTCCTTATTACCCACCTTTTCCCATCCACCTACCCTCCACCGAAACTACCATGGTATATTCATCCGAGTCCTCTAAGTGGAAGGCTTACCAGTTCCTGGACCCCTTTGCTGCAAACTCCTTCCTAGTGTACAACAAGACTT
Organism: Candidozyma heveicola; assembly: GCA_003708405.2. Classification (NCBI taxonomy): domain Eukaryota; kingdom Fungi; phylum Ascomycota; class Pichiomycetes; order Serinales; family Metschnikowiaceae; genus Candidozyma; species Candidozyma heveicola. The sequence continues at coordinate 244,869 of PPOB02000001.1, forward strand.
ATAAGAAGTTTTGTCGTCCAGACTGTGATGCTTACCCTGTCTCGGAATTGAAGCTGGAAATCGAATTTGTTGATGACTGCGCTCAAGCTATGGACTTGGGCTACCTCCCCTGTGAACATTGTGATCCCACCTCCACCCCACACATTGACGTTCAACTCCTCATTCAAACAGTCAATGACGTCAACGCCCTGATTGGCTTCTCGCTTCCTGCCTTGGACGAGAAGGAAGAGAAGGATGCGAGACAATCCGTGGGATCCGCATCCAGAAACAACCTGGAGCACTACCGCCTTGTGGATCTTGCCTGCCGCCACTTGGCTCTTGCTGCTGCGGTTTCCATCATGAACCCCCTGCCCCTGGCCGCCAACCTGCCTTCACTGGATGACGGCTCTTCCGACTCTGGCAAGAAGAAGCGGAAGAGAAGAGGCGGTGTTCTCGGATTCAAGGAACTCGCAGCCAAGCTGAAACTCCTGGCCTGGCACTTTCACCGTGTGTTCAAATCTGTCACGGGAATGACTCCAAAGACGTACGGCGACATGTGCTGGGAGTACCTCCATGAGAGACCCAGTGGAATCAGTCTGACTCTGAGCCTGAGCCTGAACCTCCTGCTCAGAGAAGGCAGTGCCTCCTCTGTGTCTCTGGCTGGACTGCCTGTGACTCGCAAGAGAAGCAGAACTGTCAAGGAAGAGACCCCAGAGGTGACTCCGCTGCCCAAGAGACAGCTTGTTAACCTGTACCAGACTCCTCACATGGCCCCTCCTGCGGTGAATCCCGCCTACTCGTTTGAAGAGCCTACATTTGGAAATACCGATTTCTCGTCTTCCAGAGCTTTCAGCGACACGGATTTGACTATGGCAGCACACGCACCTATTCGTGGCTTGGGTCCTGCGCCCGAGAAGCCTTACTCGCTCTTCTCCCACCTGAAGCACGCCTACTACCCCGAAGACCTGTTGGCGATGCCTCAATTGGGTGCTTCGTCTGAACTGGAGTTGGGATATCACTACGACGGCAGCATGGCTCCTCCAAGCTTGTTACCTTCCGAGGTGCCAGAAGTGGCCTTCCCAGAGATGCCCGACTTTGCGCCTGGCCCCGCCAGTAGCTACTGTACCGATGTGTTTGCCGGTGCTGGCACCGACTTCACTGGCGGTTTTGAAGAGGACTTTTTGAAGGTGGAGCCTGATGCTTCCGACATCAACGATGCGCTCAACTTGGGTCTTCTGACCGAGATGTTGAACGTGGGATTGTAAGGACACTGGGTTTTTAATTATGACGACGCCCCATGGCAGGTAAGCTTTATAGACTAATTCACGGCTAATGACAGAAATATGTGGTAGTGAGGATTATCGATTTATCGGCGAGAATTAAGTGAATTGAGAAGCTGAATAGGCTACAAAGTGAGACAAGATTCGCTGGAATAACATAGTTGTAAATACCAGAGCATTATCGAAGACGGAGTGACTGAAAAAGATATATGAGAGCCTTCACTGTTGAAACAGGCTAGAGAAGCTCAATTGGGTTCGCTAAGGGGGTAGATATATTGGCTAGCATTGAATTGGGGTAGTTCACCATAGTGTAGTAAGGCATTTGCACCCAACTAGTCCAAAGGTCGGATCATTTAAGAAGTTCTGGAAGATCAATCACCACTTCGAATCCACCAAATCGCCAAATCCTCTTAATCGCTCAGATCCTAATAGCCCCAATTCAGTCCCCTTGGAAAAGCCAATTGCATCGCTCCAGATTCTCATCCAACTCCACCCCACAACAGCGAACTCCACCTGCCAAAACAACAGCCAACTCAAATATCAGCCAACTGAATAATCAGCCAACTTGAGACACACAGTTGGAAATCCGCCGTCAAACCACCTGCAATTTAAACCTTAAACCCCCACCGAAAGCAGGCCAAACCTTAATGCTGGGCTTATCATGGCCTGGTGCATTCTCCTCAATCAGCTAATTACTCACAGCCCCTTACCCCAAAAATGGCCAGAAAACCACGCCCCTCCCCCAGCAACAGCCCTAGGCCAAAAAATCAGCTTATTCTTGCGGAGTTCCGGAAATGACTGCCGCCAGACTCCAGCCAAGGAGGACTACCCTTCATGCATCGAATATGCGACCAGCGCCTAAAACATGCTGTCTCACTTTTGCAAGGAGTAATAGGAAGTCTTAGGTTCGAGCCCATTTCGGTTTAATTCTTCGGTAACGTTCCGGGGCTTCTCTGCAAAGAGCAATTTCTTAGTTTAGGAGTAGAGCCGAGCCACAGACTGAGACAGTAGATAGAGCACTCTTGGACGAGGATTTATGAAGAAAATGCAATGTCACAACCGTAGGCTAGAGCATGCTGCTTTGGCTGGGCCCTGAACTCAGAAAACGAGTGTGGAAGCCAGATCCGAAAATCCGGCTAAAACCAAACCGTCTTATAACCGTCCTGCCTACCAAAAGTCCGGTGACCACACCTATTCCAAGACGGTGGCAAGTAAAGGGGCTTTTGCGAGGAGAATACCCGCTTTGCAGCCGTGTATCTATTGCGTTCTTTTTAGCCGACCCACTCTGTCTAAGAACACCCGTGGCTGGGTAAAACTAACCGACAGTGATTTTCACATCGCTTCGGATTTTTTTTTTTTTTTTTCCTTATGCATTTTTGGTTTAGCCGCTGGCTCGAACAACTCAGACGTAAGACACTAGCCTCGAGCAGCGCCGTTATTCCTATACGGCACCACCAGCACAGACGTAATGTGTTGCATCGGCAGGTCGATTAGGCCAACGGGAATTGCATAAGACCAAAAAAAACCTTAATTAGAGTTAGGCATTTACGAATGCCAATCCCGATCCCCACCTCCTCCATAAGAAAACTCCCGATCGGGCTCAAAAGTCTGGACTTTTCGGGGGGGAAATTCATACATCCCAAGTCAGCTCTTTTAAGCGGCCCTACTTATGCTGTCTCACCTAATTCATGTACTGTCGCTTAAACCACACCAGGGCTCACGTGAATCACATCTTTCACACTAGCCATCAACCCTAGTGCAGCTGGGCGGTTCTGCACAGTTGGTTACGTCATAGGAGAAAGCCTGGTGACATTTGTAGACAACATTGTGGAGGAGCTGATCCCATGTGCATTGTACCTCCCTATTTGCCAAATATTAGACATCTCACAATCAACTTCTCGAGCTGTACTGCTGGTTAAGGGACGTTTGTAAATAACATGATGGATGCCCGGTGACGTTTTTAGATAACATGGTTTATGAGCTGGTCTCAGATGCATTGTACTTCCCTATTTGCCAAATCCGACCCTGACTACCGGATTCAGCCGAGGCAGCGCCTACTCGGCCTTGTTTTGGTCCTCTCGCTTTTGGTATTCGGTGACGCGCTCCTTGTTTTCTGTGGCTGCCTGAACCAACTGGATGAATGCGCTCGAGGTGAGCTTCGACTTGTCCTCGGTCTTGGGTTTCTTACCCTCGGCTTCAGCAAGCAGCTCGCTGATTTTTTTCCAGTTGAAGAGCCCGCCGCCTCTGTTCTTGACCTGCTCGTCGCCCTCCTTGGTGTCCGGAAGCTCGCTGTCGCTTACTACAGAGCCCCCGTCTCCGAAAAGGTTGATTTCGTTCGGATCGTCGTCTTCCTCCGTCTGCAAGTTCTTGAGCTTCTTGATGCGGTTGGACAACTTGACCACCTCAATCGCCTGGCGGAACTTGCCCTTGGCGTCGAAGTTCTGCTTCAAGTTAGGCAACAAATCGGCTTCGCCATGCTGCTTAGCAATACTGACGATCCAAGGGTCCGCCAAAAGCGAATCCGCCGTAGCACGCTTCTCGGGATCGTACTGGAGCGCCTTGATGATGAATCTACGTGCGTCTTTCGACACAGAGCGCCAGTAGTCGGCGTGGAAAACCACAGCGTTGTTGTGCCTCACTTCGGCAATGAAATCTTGCACGTTTTCCGCCCGGAACGGCGAGTACCCACACAAAAGCGTGTAGGTGACGACGCCCAAAGACCAGATGTCACATGGTTTGCCGTGGCCAGTGCCGGTTATCACTTCTGGGGCAGCGTAGCCAAAAGAGCCCGCCGAGCTCATGAGCTTCTCCTGGGGGTCCTGGAGCTTTTTGGCGATACCGAAGTCGGCGAGCACCACGTCGGAGTCGGGTTTCTCGTTGAGATACAAGACGTTCTCCGGCTTGATGTCTCTGTGGACGATATTGCGGTCGTGCAAGTATTTCACCGCCTCGAGCATCTGGATCACCACCTTGGACGCATCGTGCTCTGTGAAACGGCCCTGCTGCACAATCCGGTCGAACAACTCGCCACCTGTCGCCAATTGAGTCACCAAGTAGAACTTGTCCTTGGACTCGAACCAATCTCTGAACCCCACAATGTGTGGATGCTTGAGCTCCTGGAGAAACCGAAGCTCGTCCACGATAAACTGCTCGTGTTCTTTGCTCTTGAGCGCCTTTTTCAAGATAATTTTAACCGCCACGTCTTCGCCAGTCTGGTTATCTCTGGCATAACGAACTATGCCAAACAGGCCAGCACCCAAGGTTTTTCCAAAAGTGTAGCGGGCTTTGCGGGAGTACAGTTCCGGCTGGCCGCTGATGCGGTTGATGAATTTCTTAATGTGGCCGTCTTCGGGCATATTGTAAAAAGGTGAGTAGTATTGAGTAGTTGTTAGTTGCGATAAAGTAATGATGCTTGCGTCCTGCACCGCCCAGTCCACACTTGATCTGGTTTTGACGGGTTTCTAATTTTGACGGGTTTATGAATTTGGTTTTGTTGAATCTGGTGGGGATGTGTTTGTTTTTTTATTTTAACTTTACTTAAGCAATTGGACCGTGGAGCCTTTCGCAGCTGTAAAGCTTATCAGCACTAAGCAGAAGAGAGTTACATGGAATCCGGCTACAATGATCCAAGACTCAATTGCAGCGGAATTCACGTCAAGTTTTGCAATTGAGCGAATATCCTTGTTTTGCACGTGGTCTGGATGTTCTACAGTCTCCTTCTAAAATAGGTGTCAATGCAGTGAGACTTTTGCAGCTGTCAGGCATTTCGCTAGGCAGAAGTGGATTTGGGTTTTCCTTTTTGGCTTTTTGGGTTTTTGGGTTTTGACGAAAACTTGAAGAAACTCTAATAATCTTGTTTTGCAATTGAGCGGACTCGTTATTGGGTAGTGGTATCTGCGGCTGGCTTATCTTGCTCAGCCTCAGCCACAGAAGGCTGGTGGAAGTTCTGGAATGCCATGTATTGCGGCTTTACAGAAGAGTTATTATGGATTGACCGGATTTAACAAAAAGTCGGTTTTAACGAGAGAATTGACTTTTCATTTGTTTATAGTGATGGCCATGATGATTCCATGATGACCTCCATGATGATTCCATGATGATTCCATGATCCTTTTCATGACCTCCATAATGAGACAAAGAGCACAGCAGAAAGTTTACATGCAAGCGGAAGAAGAGTTTTGATTGGTGGCTGGGCCCATAGTTAATACAGAACGCCTCTACGGTGAAGTCGGGCTTGATAGCCTTTAGTGGCATGCCACTCGAATGACCTAGGCATCGTTGTTAGTATGGTAAAAAGATTACATGGCGGTCACTCCTCCACTAACTTAATCTGTCAGAGTATTCCATTTTTTACTAAGGGAAATTTTGTCGATAGTGTAGAGACATCACATGAGCCAACGAGACCAATTCTTCAAATCACCAAAATACGGCTTATATCTGCAATCCCTAATCTCTTTGTTCTAAATCACTAAATCAGTCAAACGGGCAAGTTACGAACCCCATCTTTTTTCTACATTCCCCAGTGAACATTTCCTGAACGGGTATGCACCGAAGCTCCAGGCCTGTTCGGATCTGCAAGTGACGTTGACATTTTCTGTTGCATATCCAATAATTTGAATAAGCTCGTAATCTGGTCTTCTAAATACGTCAAACCAAATATCAATATTTTTTCATCACTGGAATTTCTCCAAAAAGGGCCTTTATCCTTGGCACCCCACAATAATGCCCTGAAAAAGCCTCACCTGAATTCTTCTACGATCCACAGATCGGCACCGCAGTGAACAAAGTCTTGGTTATTCTTATATGGCTGATGAAGGCGGCATGTTGGAGGTTTACGAGATTGGGTATTTTTTTTTCAATATCTTGTCAAAGGAAAAAAAAGGAGAGGTGTCAAAGCGTAGCTTGAAAAACGTTTGTTAAATGCAGCTTTGGCCAATTGGAAGATTACTTTCTGAAGACATGGCTGGAAAGTTAGTTGTGATGAATAGAGCTAGGCTGTCAGGATGTACTGAAGAATAGAAGACAGCTTCTGGGAATGACGATTTATGATCTCTTTCTTTGTAATTGGCTCGTAAAGTTACGTAGTTGGCACTTTGTGAGCCGTGTAAAAATACTTTTCCATGATATCAGTTCCTAATTATCCATAAACTCGCTGCTTCTATACTTATAGCGAACATAGAGCAGAGGAACTCTAACTTAGGAGTGACACCGATAAGTTCAGACGGTACCTCCCTAAAATCTGTCAAGCTGGAGCATCTCGATCGGTTTAAAATCAGTGGCAGACAATTTCCACTCAAGACGTGAGTTGAGAAACCACACTTCAGTGTTTCTGGGGCAGTCTTAGTACAACACCGACTTCTTGTATCGGTATCTGATTTCATTTTTTCAGAACCACTGAGCAAAGTAGATTATGTGTGAAAACGGTTCTCAATTCCCATCTCGACTTATGATTTGTTGCCAATTATGGAGATTTTAGCCTTCTTCCTTAGTTGGAAGGCAACTAAATGTAGAGCCTTCATGCTACTGTGAATCAAAATCGCTGGACTCATGATAGAGCCTTTTCGTTACCCTTCAGAAGCATTTCTATTAGATTTGCAGTTTGAATAGCTAGGCTGGCCGTTAGTCGCCTGAACTACAGCAACTAGGCACCCGTTTTTCAAAAGCTCACCATTCCACGTTTGTGATTCCCATTATCTGAAGATCACCACCAACATGTCAATCTTATTTGAGCCTTTTGAGAGAGCACATTCTTGATCCCGATGATACTAGAAAAGAACCCAATCCATACCTGTGACACCAATTATTAGTGAACATTATACTCGTTCTTCGAATATTGGGGTCATTATCTATAATCCATAATACACCTTACCAGTATTGAAGAGTTTAAAGTCCAACCTCATTCCCACCACCAAAAGTGCCCTCTATGCATCAGATAATCGGCACTACCACCTACAATTGCCTACTGTTAACCATCCACCTTTTTCGAAAGGCCGTTTTTGACAAATGGCTATTCCGTTCGAATTACATTCACCACGTTACGACTATCACATTACACCGTTGAATACAATTTGCCTGACTGCTTCTGAAAATTCTCCTTCAAAAACCAACCATTCGAAACTTCTTCACATCTCTTCAAATCTCTTCAAATACCTTCAAATCTCTTCAAATCTCTTCACATCTCTTCAAGTCTCTTCAAATCTCTAATCCTATACACCCATCCCCGATCTGCCTAAGTATCCGTACCCCCAAAATCCAGCCAACAGGAAGGAGAACAAAGGAGGGGAGCGGGGATTAGTGGCTTTATTTTCTTCAATACCAGATTTTCTTGAATTCCCCCAAACTGGCGGATCGAAAGAGCCTCCCATTTCAGGATCCAAAAAGTGGCCTGCTCGGCCTGCCTGATTAGGACACTTTTGCAGCCATTTCCATGCAGCACGGAATCCGCTACCAAAAAAGCCGCCGGACGCCAGAGAACTCTAGAAAGTTTTAGAAAGCTTTAAAATTGAAACGATTATCAAAAGTTCAAAATCACCTTTTCTCCTCCGCCAGCGGAATTCGTAAAACAGCCGTTTCTTAGCGCACCTCAGCCGTGCCTGAGAAAACGGCGGGCCGGTTCCGAAAACCATGGTTTTCCTGCTTTTTTGATCAAAGCCCTCGTCTAGACCCGAACAATGCGGCACACATCAGAAAAAATCAGTACTACTTTTTTTTCCCCATAATATACACCTTCGGGATCCCAGGTCCGCCCGGAATCGGTGGTCCATTTTCATCCCCGCCGCGCCCCACGCCTCGGCTGTGTGCAGGTTCTTATCAGCACTATATAAGGCCATTCGAAGCAACCACTTTTTTCCATCAAAAAGGCACAATTTCGCGTCGCTATGCTTAGAAACTTGTCCTGTGTTGCCAGAAGAGGTGCTCGTGGGCTCGCCAGCTCCGCCTCTCGTGCGCCAGAAGCTGCAGGCAGCTCGGTATCCGTGGCTGCAAAATACTACCCCAAGGAACCTAAGGGACCCACGTTGGTCACTGAATCGGTGCCTGGCCCCAAACTGATGGCGGCAAACGACCATTTGGGCTCGGTTTTCGACAACAGAGCGGCTTATTTCGTAACGGACTTCTACAACTCCGTGGGCAACTACATCTCAGACGCAGACGGTAACCAGTTGCTTGATGTGTATTGCCAGATCTCGTCCATTCCCTTGGGCTACAACAATCCCGAGCTTTACGCTGCGGCCACTCTGCCCGAAATGGCCTCGTCTTTGGTCAACAGACCGGCATTGGCGTGCTTTCCGCAGGTGGACTATGCCTCGATTCTCGAGGACGGCATTTTGGCCGCTGCTCCGCCAGGAATGACCAAAGTGTGGACGGCGCTTTCCGGCTCGTGTGCCAATGAAACCGCCTACAAAGCGGCGTTCATGTACCAGGCGGCCCGGGAACGTGGGTCCATGGATTTCTCGGACGAGGAGTTGCAGTCTGTGATGCTCAACAAGGCGCCTGGCGCATCAACAAAGACGATCTTGTCTTTTGAAAAGGGCTTCCACGGCCGTCTCTTTGGCTCGCTCTCCACCACTCGCTCTAAAGCTATCCACAAGATGGACATTCCCGCGTTCGACTGGCCGGTTGCTCCGTTCCCAGAACTCAAGTACCCATTGAAGGAGCACGTAGCTGAGAATGCCGCCGAGGAAGAGCGCTGTTTGGCTGCGTTTGAAGAAATTGTGGAGAGCCACCCTCCCGGCCACATTGCCGCTATCATCATCGAGCCAGTGCAGTCTGAAGGAGGAGACAACCACGCTTCTCCAGCGTTCTTCCACGGATTGCGGGCTCTCACCAGAAAGCACGAGATTCTAATGATCGTGGACGAAGTCCAGACCGGCGTGGGTGCCCTGGGCAAGTTTTGGGCTCACGAGCACTGGAACCTCCAGGACCCTCCAGACATGGTCACCTTCTCCAAGAAGTTCCAGGCTGCGGGCTTCTACTTCTCGGACGCTGCGTTGCAGCCTTCCCAGCCATACAGACAGTTCAACACATGGTGTGGAGACCCATCCAAGGCCATTCTTGCCAAAGCTATCTACCAGGAGGTTGCAAAGAACAACTTGGTTGAACGCACGGCCACAACCGGTGACTACCTCTACAAGGAGCTTGAGGGACTCTCTGAAAAGTACCCAGGCCAAATTCTCAACTTGAGAGGCGAGAAATTTGGCACTTTCATTGCCTGGGACTGCGAGAACCCTACCAAAAGAAATGAGTTGTTGATGAAGATGCGTGGAGCTGGTGTTAACATTGGCGGCTGCGGTGAGCGTTCTGTTCGTTTGAGACCCACCTTGGTGTTTGAGCCCACTCATGCCAATGTGCTTCTCAATGCCTTGGAGCACGTGTTCAAGCTCTGACGGCTGAGCGTTTGAATAGAAAGCGATGATTGTTGGTGGACTGTAAGCTGGCGTACTCTTGTCCAAGCTATATGTTCTGGCTTCTGTTGAAGCTAAATTTGGAATTTCTGGCCCTCCTATTTAAACTAAGTCCTGGTATCTTTCTGGCCAACTCCTGTCCAAACTAATACTGGTCTCTTTGTGCTGAGTGGATGTTCCTGGTATTGGGGCTTCCAAAGGATGTCAATTGGCTTTGAACAGGGCCATTCATGCATCATAAGGTTGCATTTGCTGAACAATGCTTAATTTGGAGAAAATTACAACGCTGGTCTAGCCCTTGGTTTCGTTGCCTAATTATATTTCCACATGCCCAGCGGCCCGGTGAAGCTTATCTTTAATCGCATTCATTCTCCCTTCTGCATGATTAATTTTATTTCATTCTTTCGTTTACAAAAGACTCCAAAGCCTCCCCTACCAATGGCACTATGAGTCTCGGTATAAGCACTTCGCAGCCGTTCCCATACAAAAGCATCCATAAAGTTTCCATTCGGACAGGCAATTGAAGGCCAAAAAGGCAAATTCTACGAGTCCCTAACAACACCCTTCGTTGAATTGAGATCTCACAAAAGTTTCCCTTTGGCTTCGCCTTCCCGTTTGGTACCATCTAAGTGCTCTGCACGTCCTTCCTAAACAAGCAGAGCGACAAACCCGCCCCAACCGGATACCTGCGTCAAACAAAAGAAAACACCATAAAGCCGAGATTTAACTCAACTTGCAAGGAATGCCAAAAACACATGACGAGTAGGTCAAAAGTCTCAACCTTAAGACTCCTCTTTTCGCCAAGTCCGACCGCTAAGCCGCTTATCGCAACGGTCTAACGGTCGCGTGATAGAACCCACAATAATACCAAAAACCACCACTTGACTATCGAAATCCCTGAGATATTCTCTCATTTTCTGCTTTCTTTTCTCGATCCTTTCTTCGGCATCACCCCACGGAATTCGGCTGTTCCCGGCCCCACAAGGAAGGAAACCTGCACTTGAACCTATCACTGTCGTCCTAATCGGGCAGACATCTACTTACCAACTACACCTTCTTCAGAAAAGCCCACCAGAAACGCCAGCCAGAACAGCCCATTTTTTCAACAACCCCTCACAGATTACATAATACCCCAACTCGCCACCCACTCCTGTTCCAGAATGGCTCATCATGCTAGGACGTCTCTTTAAGCAGCAACAGCTGCCCAGCTCTTTGCCACACAACCAGCCCCAGGGGGTCCCCAAGGCGCCTGCGTCTACTAATTCACATGACGATTCGTACACAAGAGAGATTTTGTATGGGCTGCTGAACGTGGGCCAGATTCGCCCCCACCAGTTCAGTAGACGCCGGTTTCGCTTGGTAGTGGCCCAGGACGGCGGCAACTTGAGGGCAAAACAGGTGCTTTTCGATTCTGCCGATCGCCAGGACCTGGGCTCGAACCCGAGCTCCAACCAGCATCTGGAGGCGCCACTGCCTTCACGTCCTAGGTCTCAGGATACGTCTACTCCGACGTCGCCAGGCCAGGATTTGGGTCTGACGCTCTCGAACTTGCTGTTCTGCCGCAGCCAATCGTCGAAGAATATCCTCACGTCGAAGTTGCTCCACAACGTCTCGGAACTCAACGAGTACATGTTCGGAAGGGGCCTTCCTTCGTCCGAGACTCACACAGCTACAAAAGTGCACCTTTTGCCGCAATTCAACTCCGTCCACGGCTCGTTTTCGGCCGTTTTGGTGACCAAGTTGTTTCTGATTCCCGACGCGGGCGGAAACATGGGCGAATCCGTCGCCGAAAACGACCCCTCCTGGCTGCCTACTCCGACATTTCCCATCAAAGAAACGACGTACGCTTATCCCCTGTCTATGGCGACGCCTTCGTCGTCTTCTCCCGGTCTGCCGTCGATGGGTGTGTCCAAATACACCGTCAATAGCCGCTTCGCTATCGGCATTGTGGTGCCGTATTCGCTGGACCAGTCTGTGGACGAAGTGGTTCTTCAGAACTGGGAGGTGTTGTCGCAGTACCTTGTTTCATTGCAGAATATGGTCACAAAAAAGCTCTTGATGGTGATCAACTACTCCACCTCCAACGGCATGTGCCCGTATATCGCCAATCGGAGGGTTTCTTTTCCCTCGGAGCTCCTTCAGGCAGACTCAGATCTCCCTCGTCAGCTCCACAGACTCTACAGGTTGATCCACTTCAACTACAATACACCCAGGTTGATCAACTCCAACAGCATCATGCGGTTCTCGGCGAAAAACCCGACTTCCCACTTTAAGGCCTTGTTGATAAACTGGGCCTTGGAGGTGATCAACTGGCTCGAGTTCAAGGACGGCCGCAACATTGTGTCTTCCAACCACCCTAACTTTGCATCCAACTCCCATTTCCACAATTATCTGCATACCCATAACCTACATCCCTTTGGCACCCACAACGAACTCGAAGGTACAGCCTCAAATACTTTCTTGGCCAGCCTTTTTGCCCTCTTGCTTTCCTTGCGAGACTCTTTGTCGCAGAGATCAGACGTCTCTGACTCCAAACATTCCAAAGAGCTCACAAGAATCTTGGTGGTGACAGGAAACTCAATGGTGGCCAAGAAACTCATATTTATTCTAAATGGACTTATACCCGATGCCCAATTCGAGGCATGCATCAGCGAAGAAGACTACAGGAAAAGTCTACGCTACGTTGACCCTAATGAGACAGACCCTGAGCATTTTACGTCCACATCCTCTCAGGAGACATTCTACAACCACAGCCACTCCGCTGCAGAAAGACCAAAGCGTGTTACCACTCCATTGCTGGATCCTTCTGCAACCCCTGGCTCTATCAACGAAACCGCTTCTATCAGGAAACTCTCACGCACTCCGGAAATTAGCAGCACCCCAATGGCACAGCCCATTCCCATCAAGACAGGCCGTCTGACTCGCGACAGCATTGCTGGATCTTCAGACGACTCTCTCTCCGTCCTGGTTTCTTCTCAAAAAGGTTGGGAGGTGCCAGGAAAATCAGGTCCAGCTGCGAGTGTGTCTTTTGCAGAGAAACCTCTGTTGGAGAGATCATATTCCACTACACAGCATATTCCCATCCACGGCAAGCCGACGGTCTCCACTTCGTCTTCCATGGCACAGCTATCGTCGTCGCTCAATTCTTCGCTCTCGTCGAGCGCTTCAAACTACTCCTTCTCGAAAATCGGATCTTCTTTTCTCGACAAATGGAGAAACTCGTTTGCCTCAGGACAAACATATTTAAACGAAGCGCCCCACCATGCCGAAGACTCCCATGAACACTCAAACGCGGCCAGCTTAAGCAAAAGGCCGTCCTACCACTCGCTTAATTCGTCTTCTCCCGTGGTGGAAAATGAGGATTTCCAATGGGATGCAGCCACGACTTCCACCTCCAGAGGCCGTTTGAAGCTTTCCAGGGCCCAGTCATTGCTTGACATGCATAATATTACAACTTCTGAAGGTGGCCAATCTCACCATTCCAATGAATTCCCATCGCTCAATCTTAAAAGATCGAGGTGTGCAATGGTCGTCCCGTTCGCCGACGATCATGCAAAGGGGATTGAAGATGTCACCAGAGATGCTATTCGCAGAAAATGTGAGCGGGTGGTCAATAAAAAGCTAGCTTTTAAAAATGTCGATGACCATACCTTGGAAGTTGAGCTAGAGGCATACGATGATGAGAAAGTGTACAAACACAAGCCGCTTTTGCCAAACGTTGCATTTGTTGAGGAGTTCAGACCCGAGTACACCGTGCAGCTGTGTCCTGTGAGTCTGAAGCTCGAAGCGCAGGTGATGAGTTCCATGAAGAATGATTTGCTCTTCTATCACAATGACTGTGGATATACGAAGGTGACGACGAGGTCTGTGATGATCAGCTTGCGTGCGAGAGGAATCAAGGTAATAGAGATGACTATCGGGGATAAGGGCAAGTCGAGGACGTCGTCTTCGGCGTCAGGCTGGACGGCACCTTCGCCAGCTTTTCATGGCCATACTACTCCTCCGGTTTCGTCGCATTCTCCAACATCGTCGTACTTCCATGGATACGGGGACAACCACAACGGAAACAACGGCAGCAGCGAGCCCAGCAAAGGCACGAGCTACAAGACCACCATCCGCAAGGTTTTCACGCCTCATCGGAACAGTGGAGATAGAGATCAGATAAACAGGATAGAGCTGCTTCTTGACCAGTTGACGGAGGTTGTCGCCGAGATCAACGCCCACAACAACGAAGGTGCCTCTGAAGAAACGATGAAGGACTTAAACAACTCGCTTTTTGTTACTGTGGGAAGGCTTCTTCAATAGACAGCTTTGCTGATGTTCAACGAAAAACAGTTATGGTTACTACTTCTCTCCAGCGCTGAACATATCCTCCCAACTCACAACTGCGCTAGCATATCGGATCTAATGTTGTAATATAACGAACCGCCATGGCATTTGTGTTCTCTCGTGACAATTCTCAATAGAGGCAGATAGCCTCGAGATACATGTACCCAAAAGCGCGAAGTGGAAAACTGGAGAAAAACAGGAAGAGAAAAACCCGGGTATTAAAACAACCAGACAGCAGGTCGTCTCACACAGATCTAGCCATATTCTTTCAGTTGGTTATCTATTTATCTCCGTTGCTCTTCATTGCATTCCACTCATTCAACGAACATCAACAGCATAAGTCATGTCCCAGGATCTGGCCCCAATGCTCTTCAAAGACGCCGAAGACAAAACCAAAGAAGCCGAGTCAAAATTCACCCCTATAACAGAATGCTCCTATCTTTCCAAGTCCCTAGGTAGTATAGGCCTGAAGGAGCTCATGGCATGTGATTGCACGGAGGACTGGGATGATGAAAAAGAGATGAACATGGCATGTGGCGAACATAGCCACTGTATCAACAGAATCACGTCGGTGGAGTGTACCAATAAGCTGTGTTTTTGTGGCAAGGACTGCCAGAATCAGCGATTTCAGAAAAAGCAGTATTGTGATGTCAAGGTGATCCAAACAGAGAAGAAGGGCTACGGGTTGGTTGCCGAACAGACGATTGCCGAGGGCTCTTTTGTGTACGAGTATATTGGGGAGGTTGTGGACGAGGAAACGTTCAGACAGAGGATGATCGACTACGACACCAGGAAACTACGCCATTTCTACTTCATGATGCTTACCAAGGATGCCTTCATTGATGCCACCGATAAGGGCTCCTTGGCGAGATTCTGCAACCATTCTTGTTCTCCCAATGCTTTTGTTGATAAGTGGGTTGTGGGCGACAAATTGAGAATGGGTATTTTCGCCAAACGCCAAATCGAAGAAGGCGAGGAGATCACGTTCGATTATAATGTTGACCGTTATGGTGCCCAGCTGCAACCGTGCTACTGTGGCTCTTCGAACTGTCTTGGCTGGATGGGAGGCAAGACCCAGACAGATGCTGCTCTTCTTCTTCCTGAAGGTATTTCTGAAGCTTTGGGTGTCACCAGGGCTCAGGAAAAGGCCTGGTTGAAGAGAAACAAACAGGCTCGTATTGCACTGCAGGATCCCGATGCCACTATCAACGAGGACTTCGTCAAGAGTCTAGAAGTGGAGGGGTTGAACGAAAACGATGTGAACAAGGCTATGGCAGCGTTAATGAAGGCAGAAGACCGCAACATCATTGCGAAGATAATCGACCGTCTTTTCTTGACGCAGGACGCTAAGCTCAACTCCATCATTGTGCGTCTTCACGGTTACAAAACGCTTTCCCAGATCTTGAAGGACCACTCCTCGGACGAAGATGATTTGACAGAAAAAGTGCTCCTGATCTTGAAGAGGTGGCCGTCCATGACCAGAAACAAGATCGAGCTGTCTCAGATTGAAGATGTGGTGAAGAAAATCGTGGCTGATACGCTGAAATCAGAAATCAGAGACACAGGCTCTGAGCTTCTTGCAGACTGGAGCAAGTTGGAGATGGCTTACCGGATTCCCAAAAACAGGAGCAACACAGGCAAAAATGACGGCACCGCCAAGGGGTCCGTGTCGCCGTTATACGGCAGATCAGGACGTCTGGCATCGCCTACTTGGGGATACGATGACGGCACCGAACCAACGACCAATGAGCTGCCCCACAGCGAGGCCGAGGAAGATGACCTTCCCCCAGGCTGGCAAAAGGCCATCGACCCCAACACGAACACTCCATACTACTACCATTCCGAATTGGGTGTTTCCAAGTGGGAGAAGCCAACCAATGCTGTTCCTAAGGGTCCTTCCGTTCCCAAGGGCCCAAAACAGAGCAAAGCCAAGCAACAGCCGGCGCCACAAGGGAAACCTAAACCCAATGGTAAGCCCATGCGTGAAAACGACTTTTCTTCTGAAGAAAGCAAGCTCCAGAAACTCAAAGAAGAGCAGTTTGCAGAGGTCCGCCAGAGAGAGAAGATGCTCCAGGATCTCATAGTCCAGTCACAGCGAGAAGCAGAAGAAAAAAAGAAGCTTGCAGAGCAGGCCAGGCAAGAAAAGCTTGAAAAGATCAAACAGAGAAGAAGAAAGTTGGAGATGGCCCATGCCAAGTCCAAGACGCCGCCTGCTAAGGAGACCGTGGAGATGCTCTGGAGAAAAACGTTGGCCCGGTACATTCCCAACATGATCAAGAAGCACGAGGCCGAAATAGGGCACGAAAACGTGAAAGGATGTGCCAGAGATTTGGTGCAAATCCTCGCCAGCAAGGAGGCCAAGAAGGACATCGCTCCGCCAGGGGAGCTCGACAAGGCAAAACTCAAAAAACTCAAGGACTTCAGCGGAAGCTTCATGGAGAAGTTTTTGCTCAAGTTCAGAAACAAGCGGCCCAAGACAGAAAAATCCGAAGGCCCGAAACAGACCGCTTGAGGGCAGTAATAAAAGTTATTTGATAGAGGCAGTAGGAGGTGGAGGCGCATCAGGGTCTCGTTCTATCATTGTTATATAAATTAATCGGAGCAGGGCTCCCTCTATCTATCTTCAGGTCTCCCTATATCTAGTCTCCATCTAACAGGTCTATCTAGTCGCAGGTCTCCAACAACCGGGGCAAGTTCTCGATACTCTCGGTACCGTAGATGATCTGGTAGGTGGCCTCGAACAAGGGGAACTCCTCCAACTTGTTCACGTTGGTCAACAACTCGTGCACCTCACGGGCGGTGATGATACCCTGGGAGGACTGGCCATTCAACAACTTCTTCTCAGCCACCTCGGCAGAAGCACCAGTCTCGGCCATGTAGCGACCCACCTTGACGTTTCTGCCGCCGGAGCAGGTTGTGATCAAATCAGCCACACCGGCAGACTCCTTGGTGAAAGTGCCGGCTTCCGACTCAGGGAAAAAGGTCTGCGAGAACTTGATGGTTTCCAAAAGACCGACTCTCATGATAGCAGCCTTGGCGTTGTCGCCCCAGCCCAAGCCCTCGACGAAGCCCACGGCCAAAGCAACAATGTTCTTCAAGGCACCAGCCACAGAAACACCAGCCACGTCCTGAACGACGTTCACGTGGAAGTATGGTCTGTGGAAAGCGGCTCTGAGCACAAAGAGGTCAACGTCGTGGCCGGCGCCACGGAAGTCCTTGGGGATGGTGTAGGCGACGGTTGTTTCGGACCACTTGCCTCTGGCGATTTCAGGGGCCAAGTTGGCGCCGGAAAGGGCACCACACGTGAGGCCCAATTCCTCGGTGATCACAGTGCTCAACAACTTGCAGCCGCTAGGGGTCACCTCGAGACCCTTAAGACAAGAAATAGCACGGCAGGTGGACTTCACCTTGCCCTTCAACAGCTTGCAGGCTTTGCCCAAGAACTGGTGGGGAAGGTTGAACACCAAAAGGTCGGCGTCTTGGGCCACCTTGACGATATCCGAGTTGGCACGCAAATTCTGGGGAAGCTTCACGCCAGGGAGGTAGCGCACGTTCTCGTGGTCCGAGTTGATGATCTCGGTCAAGTTTCTGCCGTTGACCTTCTCCTCGAACACCCACATGTCCACAAAGTGCTGGAACAAGTGGGGTCTAGCAGAGGCGTTTTCAGCCAATATTTTGGCGATGGTGGTGCCCCAGTTTCCGGAGCCGATGACGGCGATCTTGAACGGCTGGTGGGGCAGTAACAGTTTTTCGGCCAGGGTCTTGGAGCCCATGA